>CADWAF010000064.1:0-10471 GCA_902984215.1 Willaertia magna
ACTTACCTTTAGCCATTAAGGATGAAAATATTGTAAATACTGTAAATAACGTAATAATGGAAAGTAAAAGGGTTTTGTCTAATGAAAAGGCTGAACAAAAGATTGTTACTAAACAAGAAGATGTAGAATATTGTATTAAAAACGTTACAGGCGCAGTAATGATGGCGTTTCCTGCTGGTCTAGCCGAGGAAGATCCCATGAGAGATTTATTGAAAGATGATTTTCAATGCGTAAGTATTCTTATTGTTTAAAGCATCATTCATCCATCAATTAATTCCACTTAATTCCTTAATAAAACATTAAAAACAGAAAGAAATGTTTGATCCAGAAAGTGCAACCTTATGGTTCGCAGGCAAAGAATTAACGAGAGATAAAAAGTTAATGGATTATAAATCTATTGGAAGGAATGATAAAACAATGATTTTGGTAAAGCTTGGAAAGAAAGGAGGAAGTGCGCCATTAAGGGAGGCACCAATTGATGAAGAGGTTCAAAAGAAATTACTTTCGTATTGGCATAAAAAACAGGAAGAACAAAAGAAATTATTGGAAGACGATGATGTTTCTTATTCTAACAGTGAATGGGCAAATCCAAAAGGTTTGAAAACTCAATTTCAAGGGATAAGTAGTACTAAATGGAAGTAAAGATAAATTATCGAGCTGGTTGTCAGCTGATTTTCAGAATTTGTGTGTTCTTTTTGTAATTGTTGAAAGAAAAACTCAAAGCTTCTTTTCAAAATTCCTTCAAAACTGGAGACCCAACCATTCGTTTGGTAAACTAAGCTACGACTTAGTCCTTAACAACAACTTTGTTTAATTTACAAAAGAGTTAATATGAACTCGCCTTTCAAAGAGGTGGATATGTCAATTGTAATTTCTAGTAAATTAATTATAAGATACCGTTTCACAATAAAACGCGATTTGAAACGTTGGCTAACTGTTTCAAATTAAGCTAAAGGGTTACAAAAAATATTAAACTAGCAAACATCGTTTGTATTGTTTTATTAATAACAAACACTAATTATAACGTTAGATGTTAAAATAATTTGAAACAAAAGAATTTATAAACAAGATGTTTTTTACAAACAACAAGAACAGTGACGAAGTTAACAACTATGTAATTCACAAACCACAACCACAAGAAGAAGAAAGGACAAATCTATTAGCAAATCTTTCCTCTATCATACGTTACGATAATAATAATAACAACAACAAGGGAATTCAATCACCAGCCTCTCCAGAAATTGTACTGCCTTCTATGCTAAACCTTACATCCACTTCCTCATCTATTCATATTAACAGAACGAAGAGAAAGGGAAATTATAATAAAACTACCAATGACAATAATAATAACAAGCCTACAGAGGAAAATACAATAACTACAGTAACTACATCTTCCGATTTATCTTCTCCAATAATTCTTTCTCCAACATACAATAATAATAGTAACAATGGAGGAATAATCTCAACAAGAACTGCAGCCTCTTCATCCAATAATAACAAAAGATATTATGACATTCCTTCCAATAACAATATGGATTTATTTGATTATCATCAACAATATGCAACTCCCATTGAAGCAAATGAAGCTGAAACGCCAACCTTAGATGTTTCCACTCCAACTCTTTCTACTCCCCGCACTCCAACTTCCTTCTTTTATAGAAATCAATATCATCCTAATGTTCCTTGTCTTTTGTTTGAAGAAGATTATATTCCCTTTGCCCAACAACATAACCCTGCAGAAGATGAAGAAGCAGGACTATTTAGTAAGGCTTCCAACAACAAAACAAAACATTATATTCTAAGTACTTTTCTATTTCTTACTGGATTTCTATTTGTTTTTCCTTGGATAATCCTATACGCTCTTTACCAACATTCTAAAGTAAAGTATTTAAAAATTCTTTCAAAAATCTCTGCTGTATTATTTGTAATTATTGGTATTTCTTATTTTTTGGCCTTTTTAGCAACGTTAATTGTAGTTTTGAATTATTACTATCATGGTAGTTCAAATCATAGTAAGACTCATACGTTGATTTAGGGTTATTGGTTGTGTTAATTATTTAAAAAATTGGGTTTGTAAATTGTTTAAATAGTTTAGGAAATGGATTGTTGTAAATAATTGATAAATAATTTTTTTTTGTTTTTATTGAAATAATTTTACAAAAATTGTAAAGTTATTATACCTTATACAAAACTATAAAAAATATAAATTTTTTAAATATTATAAATTTAAATCATATTTAAATAATCATTACTAAAATAAACATCATTTAATAATTAAAAAATAAAATTTAAAATAAAATTTAATCTCTAGAACTTTTTCCCATAAGATAATCTTTAGCTTCATTTACCTTTGAAGAAACATAAGCACTACCACCATTATCAGGATGGTTTAATAACATTAATTTTCTATGTTTCTTTTTAACATCCTCTTCAGTAACGTGTCTAACATTCTTTCCGAAACCTAAAATATCTAAAGCTTCTTTCTTTGACATTTCTGGATTAAAAGAACCTTCATAAAATTTTACACCATGAATTGGTTGAGAAAATACATCTGTTGCATTAACTATTGTAGATTTTATTTTATTTGCTGGTATTGCAGATTTCGTTTTACCCATTGCTCTGACACCTGCTCGTATCATTATAAGTGAGGTTGTTGCTAAAATTCCGGCAGTTACCCATTGAAGAACCATTTTTTTTATTCTTTCTTTTTTTTAATGTTCAATCAATTTTTATATCAGAGGCTTCCCATAGCATGAGTTGTAGTAACTAATAAAAGGATCGGAAGTGCTTTCTTCTTGATTTTAAATCTTAATTGTTATTCTTGTTCTTTCATTCAAGATACTAAAGCATTTCATCGTGTTGAATTGTTAAAAATTATCGAACCTTCCGAAAATCTTGCTGCAGGAAAGTTTAATAAAACTCTTACTTGGAATCACCTAACTGTAAATGAATTTGAGTACCACCCATTGGCGCGCTTTCAAAAACGGAATAAACAGCTCGTATTAAATAGGTCAAATCTAAGATTCAAAATAAACAGAAAAAAAACAATTTTGTTGCTTTCTTCAAGCCTAGGTTTTATAACCATTAACAAACCCCAAAACGACTAAACTCTAACCTTTGATAAACAATGATGAGCCAAGAATTACATCCTTTACCTGAATGTTGTGATAATATTTTATATACCGAAGAACAAGTTCAAAATAGAATTAGTGAATTAGCAAAAGAAATTACTGAACATTATAAAGGAATTCTTCAAGAAGGTGAACATTTAGTTTTAGTTCCAGTTTTAAAAGGTTCTTATATTTTTGCTGCTGATTTAAGTAGAAAATTAGGTGTTCCAAACTCAGTTGACTTTATTGCATTATCTAGTTATCAAGATGGTGTTGCAACAACAGGTGAAGTTAAAATCATTATGGACACAAGAAAATCAATCTTCAATAAGCATGTATTAGTTATTGAAGATATTATAGATTCAGGTTATACTTTATCTTTCTTAGTTAATTTATTACAAACAAGAACTCCAAAAAGTATAAAAACTTGTGTTTTATTAACTGCACCAAAACATAAAAGAAAATTAGAAATTCCAGTTGATTGGGTTGGTATGGATATAGGTGAGCGTTTTGTTATTGGTTATGGTCTTGATTTAGGTGAACTTTACAGAAATTTACCTTGTAAGTATTTTCTTTTATTCACTATTAATTAATTTAATATTATTTAATGTTTTTATTATTTAATTAATGTGTGATTAAATAATTTACAGATATTGCCGAATTGAAACAAAGTGTTATTGATGAAATTAAAAATGCTTCAAAGAAGAAGGAATAAATTTTGATGTTTATACCCCTTGTGTAATAAGAGATAGTTCTTTTTCTTTCGGAGTTGTGTCTGATATGTTTGGGTTATTTATTTTCTGTTATTGCTAATGGAGTATTATTATTAACGCTATGATTAGTGTTATTTCTTATTCTTCTTTCTTGTTTTACTTTGGTATAAGTATTAAGTAAAGATTTAAATAATTTACCTATCAATGAATTAGTAAGAACGTAAAAGATGAAATTTGTTGGTTTAGTGGATTGAAAAATACTAGGTTCCGAAAGTAAAAGTTGATGATTAATATTACCATTGGTTGGAAGAAGTGCATTGTTATTAGATGTTGTTGAAGTGACGGGTATTAAAGAATAAGGAAATTGACTTTTAATGATAGTTTTGTTGCTAGATTCATTACTTTCTGTTTTCGGAACTTCAGTAATTGCTTTCAATAATCTTTCTTCTTCTTGTTTGATAGTATAAATTATTTCCATTGGATCTTTCTTACGAAAATGTGTAAATCTTAAAACATGTTCATCAACAGGTGTTATAAATAATGCAATTATACTACAAATACCTATTGCCAAAGCTTTTAATTATTTAATTATAATTTAATTAATGAAAAAGAAGACCTTACCCAAATCCAACATTTTTTGATTACAAAACTTTTTATTTAAAAAAAATAATTGACAATTAAAATATAAAAATAATGGACGAACAAGATGATGATATTCAATGGATTATTGAAAAACGAAAAAAAGAAAAGAAAGGAAGAATTATATTAATTTTATGTATTATTTTAATTGCTTGTATCGTTATCGGATTCACATTAGCCGTTGTCATTACAAAATTTGCTTTACCCAATAATAATAATCCAGACAATAACATTTCCGAAAGTGAAATTATAACAGAATTAACACAAGAATGTACTTTACGTTTAATAACAATAGGAACTTCTGGTGGATTAATTGAATCTGATTTAACTTCTCTTTTAATTGGTACTAATACTTCAAAAGGAACTTTTTTAAGCCTTGACGCGGGAAATTTACTTTCAGGATTAAAAGCCTTTACAACTAGCACTACGAATTCAAAATACAATTCTATTTTTTATAAAGTTTTACTTTCACCAAACGCGCCAATTGACCTTTTGAAAGAATATCCAACGACTATAAAAACAACTACAGAAACAACTACAATAAATAATTTAAAAAATTGGAATGAAAGCCTAGTAGTTGGTTCTCTTTCTAAAGCCTTTGGCTTAATGGAAAGGCTATGGACTGAGATAATTACTACTTTAGAGATTGATGATGACAATAGCAAAACGAAAGAAGAGGAAGAGGCAGCTAATAAAGAAGAAATTTATTTATCATTAGCTGGATATATTTTAAGACAAAACATTGTTGGTTATTTTATTGGTCATTCTCATTTAGATCATTTAAATGGTTTAATAATATCAAGTGCTTTAGGAAGTTATTTACAAAATAATATTTCATTAGATAATTATTATTTACCAAAAAGTAAAAGTATAATTGGTAATAATAATGTCATTAATGCAATACAAAAGTATTTATTTAATGACATTATTTGGCCAAATATACCTTTATATACAAATTGGTATAGTTATCAAACAATAGATTATTTAAAATCTTATTCTGTTAATGATTTATTATACAATAATACAAAAGATAATAATGGAGATAATCAATTATTTAATGAGTTACATGTACAATTTTTTGAGTTGTGTCATGACGTACCATCTACCGCTTTTTTATTTACACATAAATTTTATGATTTACAATTATTATATTTTTCTGATACAGGTTTTACAAATAATAATTGTAATTATAAAGATAAAATTAATATAATTTGGAAATATATAAACATAGAAAAATTGAAAGTAATTTTAATTGAAATTAGTTTTCCAAATAGTACACCTGATAATCAATTATATGGACATTTAAGACCTAAAGATTTAATTGGAATATTGAAGGAATTAAAATTAATAATGGATTTAAAACAAGTTTCTATATTTATTACACATATAAAACCAACCTTTCCAACAAGTAATGTCATTAATTTAAATATTAAAAAATTAATTAAACAAGAATTATTAACTGAGGCAGAACAAGAAGGAATAGAAAGTACCTTTATCTTTCCAACACAAGGTCAACTTTACTGTTTCAATTAATTATTTATCCATAAATTTAAATATTATTATTTATTTATTTAATTAATACTTAAATTGTTTTATCTATTAATGAGATAAAATTGGTTTATTTTTCTTTTTATCAGTTAAATATTGATAAACTAAAATACAATCAACAAATAATTGAAATACACCACAACTAATAAATTGAATTGGTGCATTCTTAAATATAAAATAAATTGTTTTAAATCCATCACCTAAAAAGAAAGTACCTAAAAGAACAACACTTAAACCTTCAGTGCCATGTTTAAAATTCTTAATAACTTGTGGAATACCAAGTAATGCTTCAGTAAATAAAGCAATTCCACCAATCATTTCAGAATATTGATAACTACCAAAGATTGGTGGACAAACAAAAGATAATAAAGTCATAAATAATGTAAAGAATAACATTGCGAAACAATAACTTTCAAAATCAATCCAATTCCAAAAACTTTCAATTGGCTTTGAAAATAAAGTACCTGATTCATTACTTTTTGGATAACGAGAACATATCCATAACATTAAGAATTGACATATTATCATTACGATTGATTGATAAAGTAATGTATCTTCAAATCTCTATTTTTTAAATTATTGTATTTCAATTATTTAATAATTTATAAGAATAGTAGCGAATGATAAATGAGTGTGAATAGATGTGAAAACGAGTGAAAAATAAACTTACTTTCCACATCCAAAAGAAAATACGTAAAATATTTGCAACTAATAGAATTAAACTAATAAATTTACTAAATGCTGCATTTGATTTCCTTTTGTTAATTTCTCTAAATTGGTCTACATATCCGATAGTTGGAGCAATTATCATTGTGATGTCTAAGCCAACACCAACGACCCATTTTAATAGTTCTGTCATTTTTTTTGCTGGTTTATGTTTTACAAAAAGAAAACATTATTTCTTAATAATTAACTAATAATTTTACTGCTGTTTGTTTTACAAAAGTTTTAAAATAAATAATTCATAAATTAATTAAATACTTTCAAACAATTATCATTTGCTTCAACAATAAAAATTTGATTATTTTCTTTGTTTAAAGTAATTCCTTTTGGCTTTTGTAAATTTTTAACACATTCCTTTTTTAATTTAAAATTATTATCTAAAAATAATAATTTATTATTTCTGTAATCACAAATAATATAATTATCATTTTTATCATTAATAATTCCATATAAATCTGAATTATTAAATTTAATATTTGAAATAAAATTTCCTAATTTATCATAAACTTGAATTTCACTATTACAGTTATCACTACAAGTAATTACAATTTGATTTTTATTATTAATTAAAATTCTTTTAGGATATAAATTAATTTTAAATAGAATATTAATTTTAGATAATTTATTAAATTATAAAAATGAAATTAAATTAAATTCTAATCCTATTTCATTAGTATAAAAAAGTAATTATTTATTTATTGGATGTGATAATAATATTATTTATAAATATAATTTAAATACTTTACAATTAATTAATGAAATTAAAAGTAATGAAAATTATAAATTTAATTATATTTATGGAATGACTTGTGATGGAGATAATAATTTATATATTTGCAATAACAATAGTAAAGAAATTATTATTTTAAATGAAAATAATGAGTTTATTAGAAAATTTAAAATAAACTTAAATCCTAGAAGAATTTTAATTAATAATAAAGATCAAATTATAATTACTTGTTACGGAAGTAAAATTTTAATTTATGATAAATTAGGAAATTTTATTTCAAAAGTTAAGTTACATATTTCAAATTTATATGGAATTATTAATGATAACAATGATAATTATATTATTTGTGACTATGAAAATAAATTATTGGTACTGGATAATAATTTTAAATTAAAAAAAGAATTTAATAAAAATTTAAAGAATCCAATTGGAATTACTTTAAATAAAGAAAATAATCAAATTTATATTGTTGAAGATAATGGACATTGTTGTAAATTATTTAAATAAATTATTGTTTACGTTAAGTTTGAATTGTAAAATTGAATAATTTTGTTGCTGTAAATAATGATTATTTAAAGGGTTTACACATAAATACGCACTAAGCCATAACATAGTGCATGTTTTTAAAACATATACCTAAAGAAAGCATGCAAGTTATTATTTTTGATTCACTGTTTAAAGCTTTGTCAGTGCCAGAAAATAAATCAACTCAACTAATGACCCACTGTCGAATTTAGTTTTTTTTCGGCTTTGGTCGGAAAACCAAGCAAGTTGCTATAGTAACGACCGTAAATGATAGAAAATTTTGGCGCGCATTTTTATGGCGCTTTACTAATTGTTTGTATTTATGTCACCTCTTATTTAAACTAAATAAATAACTGTCCTTTTAGTTAATTCTTAGGTAAATTGCACCTGAAAAAATTAAGAAGGAATTTAATAAAGCTTTATATAAACTTAATTCTTCGTCGTTCGATTGATTGTCGTTATTTAATTTTCTTCTAAGAACGAAAAGGTTATCTTTTTGATTGTTTCATTAATTATGTAATAGTTTAGATCAAAAAAAATGGTTTTGTTAAAACTAAAGCAAAGTGATAAGGATATCTTTTTAATTGAGGAACCTCATGATTCGGAATTGAATATTGTTATAAGAAATGTTGTAAATTTGTATAACTTAAGAATAAAACTTAAACTAATGATAACAGAACTTGAAAGATTAAGAGATAAGGGTCCAATCATAAACAGTACAAATAACGAAGATTGTATTTCAACACAACTCCAAGTACTTTCCTTAAAAGAAGAAGAAGAAGAAGAATACAATAATGACGAACCAAAATATGCAGGACGTAAGTACAGCCTTATTATTCCTTTATTATTCTAATTACAGCCTTGCTTCCTTTCCTTCTTAAACAAACAACAACCTTCACTTACCTTTAGCCATTAAGGATGAAAAAAAAATGTTACGTAGAAGTGTAAAACTCATTCAAAAAAATAATAGCCTTCCAAGCCTTTTCTGTTCATCTCAAACAAGATTTTTCTCCACTAATCAAGTATGTGAAAAAACAAAGGCTACCCTTTTCCCAGGTCATGGTATTGGTAGGTACAAACGATTTATAAAATATTAAAGACTTTTATATAAATAATTATTTAAATAATTAAACATTAAATTTATAAAAAGGTCCTGAAATTTCAGCAGCTGTTGTTAAAATTTTAGATGCAGCTGGAGCAGATATTGAATGGGAAACTCATGATATTGGTATTCCAGTTCCAGGAAGTACCGAATTAATCTCACCTGAAGCATTAGAAAGTGTAAGAAGAAATAAAGTAGGTTTAAAAGGTCCATTAGAAACACCTATTGGTAAAGGTTATAGATCATTAAATATTACATTAAGACAAGCTTTAGAACTTTATGCAAATGTACGTCCTGCAGTTAGTATTCCTGCAATTAAAACTGGTTATCCACATTTAGATGTTGTTGTAGTTAGAGAAAATACTGAAGGTGAATATTCCGGATTAGAACATGAAGTTGTTCCTGGTGTTGTTGAATCTTTAAAAGTTATTACTCAAAAGTCTTCTATGCGTATTGCGGAATATGCATTTAAATATGCTTCTGAAAATAAGAGAAAGAAAGTTACAGCAGTTCATAAGGCTAACATGTAAGTAATTATTATTATGGATCGGAAGATAACAATTATGCAATTTTAATTATTATTTCTTAACAATATAGTCAAAAGATGAGTGATGGTTTGTTCTTAGAATGTTGTAGAGAAGTTGCAAAGAGATATCCAAATATTAAATATGAAGAAGTTATCGTAGATGCATGTTGTATGAAGATTGTACGTTATCCTCAAGAATTTGACGTTTGTGTGACTCCAAATCTTTATGGTGATATCTTATCTGATTTATGTGCTGGTTTAATTGGTGGATTAGGTTTAACACCAAGTGGTAATTATGGTGAAGTTGCTAGCGTTTTTGAAGCTGTACATGGTACTGCACCTGATATTGCAGGACAAGATAAAGCTAATCCAACTGCTCTTTTATTAAGTGGTTTAATGATGTTAAGACATTTAAAGATGTACGATGTTGCAGATCGTATTGAAAAGAGTGTAATGAAGGTTTTAGCTGAAGGTAAGGTTTTAACTGGAGATTTAGGTGGTAAGGCAAAATGTTCAGAATATACTGCTGAAATTATTAGAAATTTAGGTAAATAAATTATTTTTTTTGTAAAGAATAAAATTGTAATAAAATTATTATTTATAGTAAATTCTTTGTAATCTTTATATTTACTTTATTAACACTTAATAATATACAAATTATTTTTTATATAATGTTTCTCTATAATATTGTTGTAAAGCTTTTCTAGAAGCAGGACTATCTTCTTTTAAATTAATATGACTAGAAAAATGTCCTTCATTAATACCATACTTTTTACAAAAATCTCTTTGTGTATCTTTCCAATTCTTTCTAAAATAATTTATCAATTCCTTTCCATCAATTACTTCTTCTTCTTC
>CADWAF010000071.1:0-12929 GCA_902984215.1 Willaertia magna
GTTCCGAGATAACAGAAGCATATAAGTTATAGAGTGCTGTTATGTGTTCTAAAAGGCATTTTTTGTTGGTTGGAAAACTAAGAATTTCCAGATTTCAAGTGTTTTTGGCGGGAACCTAGTGTGTTGGAAGTGCACAGCCCTGAGGGTAATTTTCAAAAAATTTAAAAAAATCTAAAAATGTCAAATTGAGAGATTATATTTAAAGGTTGGTCATTTTTGAAGGAGGATGTTGGTTTTGCTTGCTCAGCTACACAAAATTTATTTTTACCCTAAAACCCAAACATGGAACGGAAATTTAAAAATAATTTAAAAAAAAATGAAGCAATTGTTTCAATATAAAGTGTAGAACTACGCATACTTGTCCAAGCAAATCCATGGTAACACTAATTTATAAGAGGTAAGTAATTTATTATTTATTAGAAATTTTAACCGTTTATTTGTTAATTTAGTTTATCTATCAATTGAAAATGTACAGTTAATTAATTAAATTTTAGAATAACTAAATTTTTGAATTGATTAGATAAGGTTAAAATAAAGTGTAATTAAATTAATTTAAATTAATAAATTTAGTTTTCAAAAATTAAATATAAATTTTTTGTTTCTCTTTTGCTTTCTCTTTTGTTTTCTTGTTTTTTGACTTTATATTTTGTACAAGTATATTTTTAGTTCAAGGACTTTGTGTTTTTTTGCAATAATTTCATGTTTTGGGCAAGTATTGAACTTGCGCTGAAGCTATATACATGATGTTTCTACCACTGAGCTAGAGGTGGTAGCATTGAGAATGTGTTCCCTCAACTGCGTTTTAAGGGTTTACCTGGTTAACCCTGGAGAATTTTCTCTGTGTAAGCTTTAAATATAATCTCTCAAAGCAACAGTGGAAGGAACTATTTTGTTTTTTAGATATTATTTATGAAATTACAAAATATCTCAATATTAAAGATTTTATTCATTTAGTAACAATAAATAAATATTTGTACGAAAATATTTTTAACGAAAATAATTCACTGTTAAAAAATAAATTTAAAAAATACGAATTTAAAATTTTAAATTATAATTTACCAAATTATTCTATTGCTTTTTCTCCTGAAAATGTTTCCAACATTAATAAATTATCTATGTTTTGTTGATATTTTAAATCTATTCCAAGTAAACGTTGTTGTTCAGCAATTAATTGAATAATTTGTTCATTCTTGGTGTTTTCAAGATAGTTATATTCTAGGTAGAGTAAAGAAGAACTAAATCTATTACCTAAAGCAATATAAAGTATTGGTTGAATACGATCAATAATACAACGACAAAGATCTGGATTATCAATAGAAATTTCAATCTCACTTGTTACTTTAACAATTTGATCAGTAATACGAATATAAATTAGATGAGAGGTATTTGGTTTAATTTCTTCAGCCTTTTGTTTCATATCATCAATTTCTTTTAAATGTAAAGAACCTGGTTGACTAAATATGAATGGAGAGGAAGAAGTTGAATTTAACTCATTATTACTTTCTTCAATAATATTTACTTTAGAGTCACTACTTCCATTTACATTACTTGTTGTTAATATATTTGATACATTATTTGAGTCAAATAAAACTTTCTTTGATTCTGACATTATTATCCAACCTTCAGCATCTGAATGTTGAACTGCAGTAATACATGAAATATTTCCTCCACAAATAAGCAAATTAGAAATAGGTTCTATTTTACCTTGAGAAAATGTAATTCTATAAATTATTACTCCATCATTCCAAACTCTATCATTACAAATTAGTTAGTCCAATAAAATATAATTACTTACACACAAAGTAAGTTTCTTATTAAACTAGATTGTAAAGCCTTTGAATTGTTTCTTTCTAATTGTTTTACAAGTTCTAATTGACCTTTCTTTTTACCTTCCCATTTGAATAGTTTTAAGCCTTTGTTAGTAGAAATAATAAAATAAAAACAAGTATGATTTCCTTCCTTATTACTTTCTCTAAACTTCACATCTAAAATCTTCTCACTTTTATTAGACAACGTATAACACAAAACAACCTTCTGTTCTTCAATAATCAAGAAAAAACCTTGATAAAAAGCGTAATAAAAATGAGGATGAAAGTTATGAACAAGGTAAAGATGTTTTGCGTATTCCGTGGAAAGGTTAGTTACTTGGATTTGTTTGTTGGATCGTAGATGGAAAAATTGTTTGGTAGTAATGGTTGTTGTAGTTTGATTATTTGCAGCTAAAGTCGATCCTACTAAACTTGATTTTTCTTTTTCTTCATTAATATCTTGTTTTGCAATATAAATATTTTCATCTAAATAATTGATTTTACTTCGGTAAAAGAAATAATGGTCTAAATCACTATCACAAGAAGATTCAACTTGTTGAAATTGCATTTTTTGCTTTGTTAATTACCAAAAAGTTTACGGAGTTCAAGCGAAACTAGGTTGAATTGTTATCTGTGTTTTGTTGATATTTGAAATTGTCTTTGTTATGCTTATTTATGTCCATTGGGATACAAGCGTATAGGTTCAAAATTTTGGATTAAGGGAAACAATCAAAAATCAAACTACAAAAAAAATTTGAAATGTCTTCTACAATAGATACCTTAAAGCGTAAGTAAAAGAGATAACAATAATACAAATTCAATACAATCAATTTGATTAAGGTTTAACATTTGAAATACAAAATAATTGGAAAAGTATTAATACTTCAGGTTTAAATCAAACCCTATTCCAAACCATTGAGGAATTAATAACAAGCCTTGAATCAGTTATTAACTCTCCTGAATTTCAAAGACTTAGTCCTAATGACATTTTAAAATCTGTTGGATATGATTTATGGAATGTTTGTGTTGAACAAACCAAAAAGAAACCAAAGGTTTTAATGGATAGCTCTATTACCATACAAAGTGATTTAAAACTACAAATAATAAGAGGTAAGTATAATTTGCTATTCAACTAAGGTTACTATTAAATAATAGCAAGGAAGATTGCATGTGATATCGTTGAAAAGTCAGTAAAGCTTATTTCTCTCACTTCTAAGCAAGTAAATGATATTCTTAGACTTTATATAAAGACTGGAAGAGATGCTTTAATAATTATTAAAGAAAAAAGAAAAGATTTAAAACTAGAGCAAGTCAATTCAGAATTAAATGATATGATGACAGATGAAATAATTAATGATCCAAATGAATTTAATCTACCTATTTTCTGTTTTGAAAAGGCTACCACTTACTCCCAAAAGTTTTTAGAACTACATCCAAACAATAATAATGCCTCACAAGACAAATTTATAGAATCAGCTTTATCCAATATCTTGAATGCATTTATCGATAAGGCTGAATGTTTTTATTTGGGAAAAAATTTAGAAGCTTGTTTCTCTAGTTTACAATTTGCAAAAAAGATTGTTGAAAGAATTCCAACAGAAATTCATAGAATTGCAATGCAAGAATATAATTATGCATATGAATTACAGAATCAATCTAATTTTGAGGAATCTGTTCGTTGGTTAAAGGATTCATTTGAGCTTTATGAATTAGATGAAAATAAACAACCTGCAAAACAAGTAAGAACATTAAGATTATTATGTAATGCTTATATTCAAATTGAAAGTTATGATAATGCAATGAATTGTATTAAAATGGCTAATCAAATGTTAAAAACATCACCAGGAATGTTTTTGGAAGTCAAAATTAACACTATTTTAAAAAGAGAAGATGAAATTCAAAGAACTATCTTTGAAATGATTAAATACACTGAAACTGCACTTGATTTATCCTTAGCAGCATGTCAATTTGTAACAGAAAATAATTAGTAAGTATAATATTCACCTTTTACATTTTAGTTAAAAGAAATAGTTTTCAAATTTCCAAGAAATCTTATAGATTGTTATTAGAATTATATGAAAACAATCAACAAGAGTATATTAGAATTAGTTTAAAATATTTTGATTTATTGATACATTATTTTTCTAATGAACAGCAATCTGTTGAGGAGGCATTCAGTATTGTAGAGAAGGTCACTCAACTTTCTAAAACACCTATGGATAGAATGGATGAATCAAATCAAGTATTGAAAGAGTTTCAAAATATAATTTGGAGTGTTGCTTATGATCTTTTCTTAAAAAAGGATTATCAAATGGCCATTAGTTTTTACAAAAAATCATTAGAGTTAATGCCTATGGATGACATTGTAAATAGAGCCAAGGCCTTACGTTCTATAGCAAAGTGTTATTTATATTTTGATAAAATTGAAGAGGCTATGAATTATGGTGAAGATGCCAACCAATTAGACTCAAAATCGTTTCATACACATTATTTAATGTATCAAATACATCTCAAAAGTAATAATTTAACAAATGC
Organism: Willaertia magna; assembly: GCA_902984215.1. Lineage (NCBI taxonomy): Eukaryota > Heterolobosea > Eutetramitea > Acrasida > Naegleriidae > Willaertia > Willaertia magna. The sequence goes on from CADWAF010000071.1 coordinate 4,344, forward strand.
TAATGAATTTTTAAGGAAAATGAAAATGGATGAAGATTTTAAGGCTAATATTTATGCGTTGGCGGCTCAGGACGCATATAAGCAAGGTGCATATGATTGTGTATTATTGTCCTTAGAGGGATTATTAGATGAAGACTCTTTTGATAAAAGATTATCTGTAGAAAGAGGAACAATACTAAGAAGCTTAGCTCACCTTAGTTATAGCAAACAAGATTATGACAAGCTTTTAACATATTTTGAAAAAACAATTAATTATGTGAAAAGTGAAGGATTGGAAACAGTTTTTAAAAGAGGTGAGGAAAATGAATCTATTGAATGGTTTCATAGAGCTGCTTGGAATTCAGCAAATGATTGTGTTCAATCTAAAAACGATTTAGAAAAAGCTTATCAATTCTTTCGCTATGCAACCTTATTTTATACTTATAGAGAGGTATCAGTAGAATCTTTATCGTCACAAAGATACTGTTACTTAATGAGAATACATTGTGCTCTTGGATTAGCAAGACAATCACCTGAATATCTAAATGGAAATGAATGGAATTTTAAAACAAAAGAAATGCTTCAATCTGCACTTCAAGAAGTAGAACAATGTAAGAAAGTTATTAATGCCCTCGTTGAATTCAATAGAAAAGAAAGTCATAACATAATGCAAGATACAAACACCCTAAGTAACGATACAAAAAGAGATAAAATCTATCCTTATGTTTATGTTGCCGAGATACAACTTATGGTGCTTTTACAATGTAATGAGGGATTATTAATAGACGTAATTAATGTAAGTATTATTTTAACTATTTTGAATTACTTTAACTTGTATAGTCAATATCACGTTTAGAAAATGTTGGGCTTAATATATTTGAGCTAGTTTGTTCTGTTTGTTTAGAATCTAAAAATATAAGTTATTATAATGCTGCCAAACATTCTCTCCAAATTGCTTTAAAGAAAATATTATTAGGCACTAGTCCGAATTATTCTAAAGCTAGTAAGTTATTGAAATTCAAATTTCTAAACCTTTGTCTTTTAGTAATGCTTTACGCTTCCTTAATTCAAATATGTAAAACAAGAGAAGAATCATTTGCTGTGTTTGAAGAGTTACTAAAGTTACTAAATCAAATCAAACCAAATGAACAATTCTTTAAAACTGAATATAATAATTTTATTTGGTTTACAACAGAATCTTGGAATAATTCTGTCTATTTTTACAAGTAAGTTTTAATTATTATGAATACTTAACTTATAATTAATAATCAGGTCATTTAAATATGATAAAGCTGAGGAATGGATGAAAATTGCAATGAAATTATGCTGTTTCCTAGATCAAGAAGAAGAATTGGTAAAATCTATTTCTGAACAATATGCTGTTGCTTTTGACAGATTTAATCAATCAAGCTTTAAGACACCAAGAGTGAAAAATTTTGTATAGATTGGAACAATTTATTATTTACTATTTACAATATATTTACAATATAAATTACAATTTGCTATTTACAAATGGAGTTATTTAATAATCATCAATTACTTTCTAGCAATAGATGTAGGAGCTGATCTTTTGTGGGTATTCAACAAGTACCCCCTTTTCTTAGCATCCATCAATGAGATTAGTTTTTTGGTATGTGTCAAAGATCTAGGTTGTGATAATCTAAAAGGATGATGTCTTAGAATGTTCATTGTTTAGTATTAATTTTAATGTTGTATTACTTTTTTTTGATTGAAAGTAATTGTTTTTTAACTCAGTTCATATTTATTTTAATTTTATTCCTGCCTTTTTCACTTTTACCTTAATTATTTTGATGATTTATTGCCTTTCCTTTTTAATGAAAATAGAAAGTAATAATATTAGGAAGTTACAATTACAAAATTGTTAATTGAATAGAAAGTAGTTTATTATTTACAGATTATTTTACATTACAGTTTTTGACTCTAAATATTTCTTCGTTTTCTTCTCCCTTTCTATTGAGTCTTCGATCATTTCCTTATATTCAAGTGGTATTTCCTTATCTCTTAGGTATCTTTCATTCAACATTCTAACTTGCTCCCAATCCTTCCTTTCGTGACACAATTTAATTAAGAAGAGTAAAACTTTTAATGATGGCTCAATATTTTCTTCCCTCATCATTTCAATGAAATCTACTGCAGTTTTTCCAGACAAATACATTGAGTCAACTAAATACGCAATTAATTCATAAGAAATTAAATCTCTTTTAAATCCTAATTGGGGGATCTTATTAAACCAATCAACAGCTTTTTCAAATACTTTGTTATTCATATAAATATCAATCATATTATTTGCTAAATGAATGTCAGCAGAACGTTTTTGATGTTGTAACAAACTGCCTGTTGCAACCTTGTCCGCATTGCCATACAGTCCACTATCAATGTATTGATGTATCAACAACGAAGGAAAAGTTCGCATGCTGCCAAAATAACTGAAAGGTTTTCGATGTTTAGCGTGATGAAATGCTTTGTGAAAAGTTGGTAATACTACTTCTTGCATTCGAGACATTATATTTAAAAATTTAAATTTGTTGCTTCCCAACTGGCATGTTTTAATAAAGGTGATAGTCAGCTACCACCATAAATACATTTTTCTTTTTCAGTGAATTTTACAAAATTATAGAACAGGTCACCTCAACCTGCGCAATGTCAACACACAACACTTGGGATTATCGTAAAGTCACTTTTTCGCTGAAAACGAAGAAACAACAGTTTTATTTTAAAGTTTTTCTTTAACACAAAACGACCAAAATCTATAATTATTGTGCTGTAAAGCTTTTTTAGAGTAGGGCCCAAATTATTTTTAGTTAATTTTGTAATGTTTTTACTTTTTAATATATATATTACTGTATATATATATATACAGTAAAGTAACCCGCTCAATAAAAACAACATAAAATTGCTCTAAAAAACTTTTTATTCGCAGAATTCTTGCGAAACAGCTGATTTGTGTGAATTAGCTGGTTGTGGAGAGATCACTTTACGATAATCCCAACTACAAAAACTGGAGACGTCTCACAATTTACATTACTAAAGACGAAAGTAATTTTTATGCGTAAATTAAATCTTATTGTAACGGGCAAACTACGAAATTAGTTTGCAAAGTTTTTACAAACAAATTTCCTTTCCTTCCGTTACGGCGTCATCGTGACGAAAGAAAGTGAAAGCTTAAAGAAATTAAAAAATGAATCATTCACTTTTAACTCAACTTTACCAACAAAACTTTTCAAAAGAAGATCAATTACCTAGAGTCCCATTGTCATATGGAACTGCAGGTTTCCGTATGAAAGCAGGTCCTTTATTAAATAGAATTGTATTTACAGTTGGATTATTATCATGTATTAGAGCTTTAAAAGTGAAACAATCTGTTGGAATAATGATTACTGCTAGCCATAATCCTTCACAAGATAATGGTGTTAAGATTGTTGATCCTAATGGTGAAATGTTAGATAGATCATTTGAAGAGAAGGCTGTTACTTTAGCTAATTGTATCTTTTCGGAACAACCTGAACAATCTTTAATTGAAACTTGTGAATCTTTAATGAAAGAATTAAATATTGAATTAAATCAAGAAAATAAATTATTATTGTGTATTCATATTGGAAGAGACACAAGAGATAGTAGTGATCATTTAGCAGAGATTTTAAAACAATCTATTTCTGTATTTGAATCATTTAATATTATACCTGTAGATTATATTTATTTAATTACACCACAATTACATTATGCTGTCATGTTTTCAAATACTAGTGAAATTGTAAATGAAATTCAAAAACATGCTAATCTAGATTTTGTAAGTGAAAAGAAAAAGAATGCCACAAATATTTGTACAAAATTAATTGAAAAATATTATTTAACTTTAGCTAATTCCTATAAAACATTAACAAATGATTATAATAAAGATAACAAAAGGAAGATTAATATAGATTGTGCCTATGGTGTTGGTGGTAAGAAAATTAAGCCATTAGCTAAATTATTAGAAAATGAATTAGAATTTAATATAGTAAATGATTTAGAATCTGTTGATTTAGAAACAGCTAATAAACATTTAAATGAAAGATGTGGGGCAGAGTATGTTCAAAAACAAAAAGCAATACCATTAAATTGTGAAACTTTTAATTATTTAACAAGTATTGATGGTGATGCTGACCGTATTGTTTATTATTATGTAGAAAATAATAATTTTAATTTATTAGATGGTGATAAAATAGCAACCTTAATTGTGAAATTTATTGGTGAATTATTAGAAAAAACTGGGTTGAGCAAAGAGTTGACAGTAGGTGTAGTTCAAACTGCTTATGCTAATGGAGCATCAACTTATTATTTAAGAGATATCTTAACATCAGAAAGAGTATTTTGTGTACCAACTGGTGTGAAATATTTACATCACAAAGCAAAAGAATCTGACATTGGTGTTTATTTTGAAGCAAATGGTCATGGTACAGTTTTATTTAGTGACAAGGCATTACGTTTAATTAATGAATTAAAACAAAAAGAAGAAGGAAATAAGTCAATTAATCAATTACATGCCTTAACACAATTAATTAACCCAACAGTTGGTGACGCATTTAGTGATTTATTAATTGTAGAAGCTATCTTACAAATATATGGATATTCTCATAAAGACTGGGATACAAAATTATACAAAGATTTACCTAGTGTCCAAAGTAAATTAAAAGTTAAAGATAGAACAATTATTAAGACATCTTGGGATGAGACAACTGTAATTTCACCTGAAGGGGTACAAAAACATATAGATGAGGCTGTTAAGAAAGTAAATAAGGGTAGGGCATTCATTAGACCAAGCGGAACAGAAGATGTAGTTAGAGTTTATGCTGAAGCAGAAACACAAGAAGAGGCAAAGAGATTAGCACTTGACTTATTACATATTATCTTTAATGACTTACAAGGCACTGAAAACCCACCAGCAACCCTTTAGCTCGTTATATTCCAAATTTCTTCTATCTTGTACTTTGTCAGCACACTTATCCACAATAAAAAAAGAAAACCTTCCTTGCTTAGAAACAAGTACAAATCCATTAGCTAAACTCATTTCAAGCAAAATGGCTTTGATTGCAGAGATAAAAAAATTGAAGAAAGGCTGCGTTTCTGCTTTAAAAAATAATACGCCAACACAAAGTAAATACAATAATAAAGAATGTCCAGTAGACGATTGGAAGAAGATGACGATTTTGAATTACAGGAACAAGGAAGGGTTACTCACAATGAATCACATAATGATTTTAGTGAAAGTAGACCTAGTATAGAGAGTGCAGATTTTCAACCACAAAAAAAAACAATTGGTGAAAAATTTATATCTACATTTAAATGTTTTAGTAATATAGGAGCATTAATAATAGTACTTATAATCTTAATTGTTTTAGGAGCATTTGCTGCTTTTGCAGGTGTTCTTTTCACTAAAGAAAGAAGTTGTGGAGGTGTTAAAGAAAAGTGGTCTTTATTCTCTACAGTTTCTCTTGAACAAAATGCAGCAACATACGCTGATGTGAAATCAAAGTATTCATCTGTTATTGCTAAACTACAAAAAGCAGCAGATGTAATGAACGATATCTATTTATCTCAAGTGTGGAGTAAGAATTTAGAAGTAAGACATGAAATCTTAGTACCTGTTTGTAATGAAAAACCAAGGAGATTATTTGATGCAAACTTCGGACCTTGGTTAAGAGTAGGTGATGAAGCAAACTTTATTAAGGAAGAATTTTTAGCGGAAGAATTAGATTTTGAAATTCCAGAACATAAACCTCCTCAAGCTGGTTTCTATCCAAGTAATATGACAATTGATGCTTTTTATGATTGGTTAGATACTAAAGATGAAGTTACTAGAAAGAAGGCTTTGAGTCCTTATTCTCTTATCAAAGAAAAGACTGAAACAGTTGATAAACAAAAACAAATTGTTACTTATGTTAGTGAATATCATGAAGAATATAAATCTCAATTAACAAGTGCTTCAAATTATCTTAAAGATGCAGCAAACCTTTTAAAGGATGCTAGTGATGCTACATTAAAGAATTTCTTAGTAAAGAGAGCTGATGCTTTATTAAATAGTAATTATGATGACAGTGATATTGCTTGGTTACAAGTTACTGATGAAAATTCTCCATTAGAAGTTACTATTGGTCCATATGAAACTTATGATGATGGTTTACTTGGTATTAAAGCATCCTTTGAAGCATTGATTGGTTATAGAGATGGTGATTCAAGTAAGAAATTAAAAACATTAGTTGATCATTTACAAGTTATTCAAAATAACTTACCGATTGAATCGGAATATAAGAATAGAACAGTAGGAAGTGGAAATACAATTAGAGTTATTAATGAAATTTATGCTGGAGGTATGGCTAAATCACTCGTTAAGGCTGTTGCTTATAATTTACCTAATACTCCTCATATTATCGAAAATTACGGAGCTAAGAGAGTTATCTTAAAGAACGTTCAAAAGGCTAAGTTTATTAAAGTGTTACAACCTATTTCTAAAGTGGTTGTTGATGGTAGTCAACTTGAATTAGTTAACTTTGATGCTTTCTTCACTCATGTTGTTGCTCATGAATTAATGCATGGTGTTGGTCCACAAACAGTTTATGAATCAAATACTCATTCAAAGACTGAAACTCCTATTCGTGAAGCTCTTGGAGGATATTATTCACCATTAGAAGAGGCAAAGGCTGATGCTGGAGGTTTATGGATGTTAGGTTATTTAATTAATAACGATTTAGCTACTTTTGATTTTAATATTAAGAGTGCAGACACTCAAGCTCCTGCTTCCTTATTAGCAAAGAAATCCATCTATGTTACCTTCTTAGCAAGTATTTTCAGAAGTGTTCGTTTTGGTATTGATGATTCACATGCTAAATCAGCTGCTATCATCTTTAATTATTTAAGAGAAAAGGGTGGTGTCAGTTTAGAAAAGGAAGATTCTAAATCTAAGTTCTCTATTAATATGGCTTTCTTTGAGGATGCCGTCCAAGAGTTAACTGGAAAGATTATGACTATTCAAGCAACTGGTAATAGAAAAGAAGCTGAAAGCTTTTTAAAGACATATGCAGTTGAAAGTAGTGAAATTCAAGAAGTAAATAAGGAATTAAAGGAATTAGAGGAAAGTGGAACCCCAATACCTATTGATATTGTTATTCAAGATTCTAGTCCAACACCTCAATCATCAACTGTTACTTCATCCTATCGTTCTTTTCTTAACCATAACTTAGGTCTATAAATTATTAAATAAAATTATTTTTTCATGTACCTTGTTGTAATGGATTCATCATTAAAAAAGTACTGTCAATAATCATTTAAGGTGTTGACAACTTCTCCATCAGGCAATAATTAATTGGATTAAATTTTAATTAAAAAAAATATGAGCAAAGTATTAACCTCTGAAGAAATCCAATCAAGATCAGTTGCCAGAAATTTAGGTGGTATTCGTGGTTGGCACTTTGGTAATAAATATGTAACGTTCGGTAGTAATGAAAGTGATGGAACAGTTTATGTGTATGATATGGGAAAGTTTGAAAATCCAAATGAAGCCATGTTCTTAATGGTTAGAACACCATTTAATGCCATTAAACCAACAAGTGTTTATTATGAAGAACAATATCAATTATTAATTGTTGGATATGAAAATAATTTAATTATAATTTTTGATAAAAGTGGAAATAAAAAAGCAACATTAAGAGGTCATCATTCACCTGTAACACAATTACAAGTATTAAAAACAAATCAAGATAATAATGATTGGAATGATAAATCTACTATTCGTACTAAAGGTTCATTCCTTTTAATTAGTGGATCTATTGATGAATTAAAGAAAAATGATGTAGATCCTGTCATTTGGCAAATTGAAAAGTCAGATCACAATGAAACAATTTATACAAAAAAGATTACAAAATTAGATAATTGTCATCAAATGGGAATTACAAAAATTTTAATATCTAATATTTATGTAACAAGTTTAAATAAGGAAATACCTGTAATTATTTCATCAAGTTTAGACGGAACAGTTGTAATTTATTCAGTTGAAAACTTTACAAATAATTTTCAAGTTGACAAATTAACATTTAAATCTTTACAAAAATTTAATTGTGAAGGTGGAATTTCAGATTTTGTAATTGAACAAGGTGATTTTACAAAAACAGATTTATTAGATGATATCTTATTAATTACAACCTATTCTGGAAATGTATACCTTTACAATCTATCAGATAACTTTACAAATAAATTAACATTAACAAAAGTACATAACAGTTGTGAAAGTTGTTTAATGGATGGTGAAAGAATGTTATTCTACACTGGAGGTGGTACAGATAGTTTATTAAAAGGATGGAATGCAATAGATGGTAAATTATTATTTGAAATTGACATTGGTTTCATTACTTGTTTATCTCAATCACCTTATAAAATTGTATGTGGTACTCAAGAAGGTAAAATTGCAGTTTATGATAAGATTGAAGGTAATTTATTAGCTGATTTAGATCAAAAACATTCTGCTAGTGTTTCACATATTGAGTTTATGGGAAATCAAATTGTTTTAAGTGGAAGTGAAGATGGTACTGTAAAGTTTCATATTTTGAAATAAAT
>CADWAF010000083.1:0-12376 GCA_902984215.1 Willaertia magna
TTGATTACAATGGGTAAGCGTTTTGATTTTATACTTTTTTAAAGCTTGAATGAAAGGAAAATTAGGGAAAAAAAATGTTGCAAGAAAAACAACAGGCTTCAGAAAGAAGAAGTAACATTTTATTGAATCATTTATTTCCAACAACAAATGTCAAACAACAATCAGATATTAGTAGAAGTATTACCATTGAACAACATTTAACTAGTGGATCTATTAACAATAATTCTATTGTTGATCAACAGGATTTATTATTAGCAAATGAATTGTCAAAAGAAATGTATCGTTATCAAAAAGAACATCATTTTCAAATTGAAAATAAAATCTTTAAATTTGTTGAAGAAAATAAAGAAATATTTAAACCAAAATTTAATTTAACAAAAGAAAAAGAAAGAGAAATTGCACAAAAACAATTAGAATTAATTATTCATAATATTAAGCCTTTTGAAATGCAAGATTTTATTAAAGATCCAAGAAAATTTATTACAACTTTAGAATCTTTTCATTATATTGATTTTACTTTAGCTGGAAGAACATTTATTCATTTTGGTTTATTTGCTAGTTGTTTATTATTTTTTGGAACCAATCAAAAACATTTTAGTTTTTTACAACGTGTCGTTAAAGATTTTGGTAAAGGAAAATTCTTTGGAATGTTTTGTATGACAGAAGTCAATCATGGTAGTAATGTAAATGGTATTGAAACTAAAGCAATTTACAAACAAGAAAGTAAAACTTTTCATATCATTACGCCACACGATGGTGCAGCAAAAGCTTGGATTGGTGGAGCTGCAGATACAGCCACATATGCAGTTGTCTGGGCACAATTATATGTTGACTCGAAATGTTATGGCGTTCACTGTTTTTTAGTACCAATCCGTACAGAAAAGGATTTCACTCTAGTTGAAGGTGTTAAAATTAGAGATATGGGAAGCAAGATCTCTTTAAATGGATTAGATAACGGTAGGGTTTGGTTTGATATTGAAATTCCAAAAGATAATTTATTGGATAAATTTGGAACTGTCAATGAGAATGGTAAATATGTTAGTTCAATAGAAAATATTGGTGACAGATTATTAGCACATGTACAAGGTCTATTAATTGGTAGAATTACATGTGCTGTTAGTGCATTGGTTTGTATGAAGGTTTCTATTGAGATTGGTTTAACTTATTCAATGAAAAGAAAACAATTTGGCCCAACTTTAAATCATGAAGTTCCAGTTATTAATTATTTAGGTCAAAGAAGAAGGTTATATCCTTATCTTGGGATGATTTTTGTTTTACATTTCGCTGTAGAAGATTTAAAGAATAAGTTTGAGTTCAAATCAGTTGATACTAAATATTTACATACATTAGCAGGCTGCTTAAAAGCTAAATCCTCAAAGACCGCTGTCACATGTTGTCAAGAAGTTAGAGAAGCAATGGGAGGTCAAGGATTTTTAGCTGCCAATAGAATTGGAGAGATGAGAAGTGTTGCAGATGCTTCTTGCACTTATGAAGGTGACAATTTCGTGTTATTTATAACATCTGCACGTCAATTAGTTGCAAGAAAGAATTCTTATCCTAAAAACTTAGATAATTTAACAAACGTTTTTGATTTGAGTCTATTGTCAAAACTATTTGAATATAGAGAATATCATTTAGAAAATAAGTATAGAGAGAAATTACAATATTTAACAAAGAATGAGGGTTTAAATCCATTTGATGCAACTGTCAAATCTCAAGATTTAGCATTTAAATTAGGAAATGCCTTTATTGAAAGTGAGATGATTAAAACATTTATTAAGGAAGCAATACAACATACAAATAATAAGAATTTACAATCAATCTATGAAAAATTAGGATTATTAGTTGTAATTACTTGGATTCAACAAGATGGTTTCTTTTTACAACATCAATTAATTAATTCAAACCAATATGATCAATTAGATCAAAAGTTGAATGGCCTTTGTGATGAATTAACACCAATCCTTCCAACTCTATTCCAAGCATTTCACATCCCCTCCTTTGCCAAACAAGTACCTGTAATGAACTTGGAAAAGGAAATGGCTTACGATAAAATTTACGAATAATTGTTATTATAATTTTAATAGTTTAAAACTTTGTAGACATTGTAAAATAAAACGTGTTGTTAGACTTCAAAGTGAACTTCATATTATTTTTAGGCTACCGATAGAAGATCTCTTCGGAAACAAGAAAATCAATAAATCTCAAAATTAAATTTTAAAAATAACAAAACAGAAAAATTCAACAACAATTTAACGGACCTTGTTTTGCAGCAAGCCATCGATTAGCCTAAACGAAAAACCCCAACAAAACATGAATGCAAGAACATTAGATAGCGGTTCATACCCGACTCCATGCTCGACACTTATCGAAGCAAAGGGACTTAGCCCGAACCAATCAAACTGGCACATATTCCAAGAAGAATGTAGCCCGAACCAATTGGCCAACTGTTAAACAAAATGATAATGATTATATTTCTATCTCTTCGCAAGAAGATTGTACAAAATTTAATTCTGAAATTCAAACTACAACTAATTCCAATTGTTTCATTACTGAATGGACTTCCAATCATAATTCTCTACAAGATTTCGTTAGAACTTTAGATAAAGACTCTATTAAAATTCTTTGCGATCCAAATGCAGGAGGAAATTCAATCTTTTCAGAAGTATTTTCATTTGAATTCTTAAAACAATTCATTGAAAGCACTTCAAAAGATCAATTAAATGTTACTTTATATAAAACTGAAATGGAAATGGAATATCAAGAGGGAAGTAAAATTACAGATTATTCATTTCGTATTTATAATAAAGAAAAAGGTACAGAACATTTATTAGGGTGTTCAGTTACAAGAGTATTTGATTATTTAGATTTAGATAATGTTCCTCAAAAGAATTTAATTGAACTATTAATGAAGAAGAAATTAAGTGGTATTATTGATTCAACTAAAGGGATTATTGGGGACACTTTTGAAAGACAAATTTTACATGTATGGACTCCTAATAGAGAAACTGCTGAGGCAATTCAAAAGATTTATATGGACTATTTAGTTACAAATCCAGAGTTATTATCTAATACCATTATAATTATCACTGTCACAAATCAAATGGATTTTGTCTTCAAAGAAAAAGGAGGTGATGCATTAAAGATTGCAGAGGAAGTATTTGGAACAGTAGAGGATACAAGTAACACACTTTTGGATTTAGAGGTTGGTTTAATTGATTTTCAGCTTTAAAACGAATTACTGGGTTTTACTGGTAATTTTTACGTATAAATAGTGGCGCCAAAATGCTCCGCCAAAACAAAAAACGTAACGAAAATAAAAAGAACATTTGATTCTTTACTGTAGCCTTAAGTCTGATATCTAAAAGAACCGTTTACTTATTCTATGCAAAACCGTTTGGACTTTTAACAATTTTACAAGAAAATATGAATGAAAGTCTACTGAGGGATTATGAAATTGAGAGAAACAGCAAGTTGATTCACAAGAGAAAGAAGAATAAACTCCCAGAATTATCTTCTGTGTTTGTAGATATATCTCATATTGAGATGGCAAAAAGAAGATCGAGAAGGAAATTCCTCCATTACGAACAAGAAAGAGAATTCAATAATGCTGTAGAAAAATTCCAAAGTAGCTTTAGTACTTCCCCTAAGGAACCCCATCCTAAGGTAGAAGAAAAAGAAGAAACTTTACCTAAGTACTACCTTTTAGATGATGAATATATTGAGGATGATTGCGAGAAATTAGCAAGAATTCAATACGAAAAACTATCTGCTTTTAAAAACAAACGATCGAAATTTGGTCTAAACGATGAGGCAGCATTTAAAAGACTTCAAGAACAAAGTAAAAAAGAACCACCTCATATCCCATGGAGGCAAAGATTAAATAGAGATAAATTAAATACAAGTCCATCAACTCTTTACAATGATAATTCAACAGAAGATATGGATACGTCTTTTAATTCAACATTGATTACTGTTTCTGATAGATATGATATGTTTTCTGAAAGGTCTGGGCCTAGAGATGACGAACTGAGGCATGCAATGCAAAACTCTCTTGAAAATAATAATGAATCTAGAAAAGAAAAGGAAAAACTAAAAGAAATTAAAAGAAAGAGTGAGATTCGAAAGAAACCTCTGTTTTCAACACCCACTAAAGAGAAACAACCTCTTTGTCCATTGATTTCAACTCCCTTAAAGAAGAACGGATATGAACCTGTAAATTTATTTTCTCCTAAGTTTGAACAAAGTAGTTCTAATCTAAGTACATATTTACCTCAAATATCACCTAAGACTCCAACTGGTAACGTAGAGAAAGCATCATTCCTGTTGTTTCCTGGGGTAGCACTAGATGGTGTTTCGCCTATCAAAGGAACATCGAATAATGTCACTAAAAGGTCAACTTTAAGAACCCCTAATAACAATGCTTTACAATTTAACAACGGTATGAATAGTATCAATGTAAATAATAACCTTTCCAATGCAGTGGAAGATGTTTCTCTAATAAGGAAACCAGACACAGAATATGAAAGGAAAAAGAATCAGTTTGTGAGAGAATTAAGAATGAAACAATTAATTGATAGACTATATACATTTCCTCAACAAAAAGATGCATTCATTACTCAACCAAGTGAAAACAATCTACTTGCTCAGCAACAACAACAACAATAGTTTATTTATTGTAAACATTTTTGTAAAGGTATAAAGCCATCAATAATTTACCATCAGGAGTAACTTCATGAGCTTGGTCAATTGGTACAACCTTTAATTGTATAAATTCATTCTCATTTACGTTACCTGTAATTTTATCCATTAAATCATTTAATTTATCTTTTGAAATATTAGTTTTATAAAGGAATAGTCTAATATATTCATCTAATAATCCAGGTGAAGTAAAATGACCATAAAAGTTGTTGTTACACAGTTGAGTTAAATCAATAAGATCATTATCTTTGATTTCTAATCCAGTTTCTTCTTTTACTTCTTTAGCTGCAACTCCAGAGAAATTTCCATCATCATCCAACATTCCAGCAGGTAATTCAACAAAATTAAATACTCCAATTGGTATTCTAGGTTGTTGTACAAGTAACAAATAATCTTTACCTTCACATTGCAAAACAATTAGGATGCCTACACTTCCACCTCTAGTTAAACAAACTCCAGGTAATGGTATAATTTCTTCTTCTATTGTATTTCCAAATTCACCCTTCACTTGTTTTGTTTTCTTTAAGAATAAATGTACTTTAAATTTAATAAATCCAATTCTATTATTGTTAAAAGCGTCAATTGATTGAATTTCAATTTCTTTAAAATAAATATCACTCCATTGAAAAGCATTGTTTTCAAAATTTTTAGTAAAAGAATCAATGTTGGTTTTTAAATTATTAAGCCAGTTTTGGAATGGCAAGGTTGCAATAACATTCTCTAATTTTGTTCCGAATTTAGCTTCAAATTCACTGGACATTTTGATCACCACTTGTTGATTATTTATATTTACATATTGTGCTACAATATAATTTCTAAAATTTAAATTATTTAACTTTCCGAAAGCAAAATTTTTATTTTTATTGATCAAGTTTGACGTGTGTTTTACAAGTTTCTTCATTTTTTTTTTAGTTTACAATAATGGTGTGACAATATGAATTTTTTACAAAACTTTATTCAAAACCGCTCACTATTTACACTTTCAACAATTCCTTTAATGTTCCATAAATTGTTTGTCTTGCCAAGTTTTTCAAAACATAAAATATCAATAAAACATGAGTTAATCCATAAATAACCATTAAAACAACATGAGGAACAAAATAACCTCTTGTTAAATAAATAATAACAGTAACTGTAAAGAAATTAAGTGTAGGAAGTATAATAGCTCCTATAATATATAATTTAAAATAAGATATCATTTTCTTCTCAATTATTGAACTATCTGGAATACCTAATTGATTTTGTTCAACTGATAATAAAATATGATTTCTAGCTTGACTTTTTATAAATTGAGTATAAATAGAAAGGAATAAAAAACTAAATGATGTAATTAAACTAAAAACTGTAAACCATTGCATATGTGGATCATAATTAGGTTGTTGAACAACAAAGAAATAAAATAGGAAACATGTCAATGCTGTAACTAATACAATTAAAATTGGAATAAGTGTAAATACTATTAAACCTTTCAATCTTTCAAAAAATGATAAATTCCTCTTCGTTCCCTTCTTTTTAGGCTTTGCTAATACTCTATTCACTTTTGATTGAATAATATCAAATAATCCGAAATGAAGAATGTTATGGTTAGTAATAGTTGTTGTATTTCCGAAAATGAAAGGTATCAATTTAGAAAGAGAAAAGCCTAGTGCAATAACAATAACTTCCATTGTTAATAAAGCAATAATAGGTAAAGGTAGGAATGTATATTGTGGTACTTGAATGAAATGTCTATACCATTCATAACTCATATCTAATATAGGGAAAGATAAGAAATCAAATGGTTTAATAGGTAAATTGAAATGTATTACTCTAGTTTTACCTCCTAAACGTTCTTTCCAAGCATATCTAAAGAAATAGTATAATGGTACTTCAGTATTCCAAGGATATGATAAACGATAAACTTTTCTATTGTCATCGGAGTTAGCCTTTTCAATAATTTCTTTTCTTTCTTCTTCTGTTTTTGCTTCTCTAATCTCCTTTTCAAAATACCATCCAATTGATTTATGTGGATAATCAAAATATAAATTTAAAAAGCCTTGTTCTCCTCCATCATACGATTTATATTCACTTTTACCCATCTTATCAATCATATCATGATAGGTTTGAGTATTAGGTTCCATTACCATTACACCTCCATTAAAGAATTCACTAATTGATAAATTAATATTTGTAAATATAATTTAATATACTTACTTATTACCCATATCAGGTCCAGCACATACAGGACCATTACAATTAAATAATAAATCAACATTTTCAAAGGTAATGCAATCCGCGTCAACAAATAATAATTTCTTATATCCATACTGATCTAATTTCCATAGATGTAACTTATTATAAGTATCTCTAAATCTAGATTCTGGAATTTTTTCATTAGGGTTGTCAATATAACTTGTAATATATAATCTAATACGACGCATCATTGAATCATGATAGTCATATTCTTCAATATGACGGATGATTTCTTCCATGTGTTTACCAGTTAGTACAAGAATTAAATCATAACTACCTCCGTTAGATAAAATACTTTTATATAAAGCTAATGCTCCCATTAAATATCTTTCAGAACTGACTAATGTAGCATACGCTCTTTCTTTATTATTCGGATTTAATCTTTCCTTTACATTATATTTAGATTCCAATTCTTTTACTTTATTATTATAAGACAGAGATATAGATGTAGCATTAGTGATAGTTACAAGAACTACTATCAACATTAACACCACTGTTATGCATAATGTTGATGGTTTCATAAGTTTTTTTATTTTTTGTTAAATTATTGGAAATGGACTGCGACCGAACTTTAGACAGAAGGAATATGAAATAAGGAAAGAGATGGCGTTTCTGCTTATTTTTCAATTACATCTCACAGGTTCTACTTTCCTTCAACAAGAGATTCCATTATCCAATTTTCCAGTTTCCTTCTGTACTTTTGCATGTATAAGATTTCAGTTTCCTCAATTTTCATTTACCCACACTTATCTAATGGTTGTTTTGTGTAGTTCAAATTTTAACTTTTCCCTCCAAAAAATAGCACTTTTACAGCTACAAATTGTTAAAATGTTTAGACAAGAAAATCTCTTAATAGTTATCTTTTCATTTGTCTAAACAAAAGAAACAGAATAACCTTACATCCTAAAAGAAAAACCTCTCCGGTGTCATGCCGAACAAAAATTACAATCAAATTAAAATAAAAAATGTCAAATGAAATTGATCAGCAGCACGTGACACTTCATGGCACATCATCTCCTATGTTTGACACTAATAACAACCCTCAAAAAGATGGATATGTTGAAGTAACAAAAAATAATGAAGAAATATTTAATGATGACAATTCGGACAATTATTTAAAATGTTAGTCTCTTCTTCTTTCTAATTTTTTTAATAAAATTCATAAAATTAAATAGACAACAGTAATTATCAAGAAGCCTCCGATCTTTTTGATGAACATGAACGTCAAATGAGTGAAAAAGAAACTGAATTAGATTCATTAATACAAAAAAAAGGTGAAGAAGAAGGAGATGTTGATAGTGACGATGATGAATTTGATGAAAATGATACTACAGAAGTAGGAAGATTTAAAGAAAGAGGAGAA
Source organism: Willaertia magna (assembly GCA_902984215.1). NCBI lineage: Eukaryota > Heterolobosea > Eutetramitea > Acrasida > Naegleriidae > Willaertia > Willaertia magna. Next base: position 8,297 of record CADWAF010000083.1, read on the forward strand.
TTTAGTTTTAGAGCAATTTTTGTTGGATGTCTTATTGGAGTACTAGTTGGAGCGATGAATGTCAATTTTGGTTTGAGAACTGGTTGGACACAAGGAGGTAAGTTAAAATGTTTTATAAAGTTTACAAAAAAAATTATTGTAAACTTTTTTTAGGAAGTATTTTTGCATCTATTTTATCTATTGGTATTTTTAAATTAATTAAACCATCTAGACCTTTTACAAAGTATGAAACTGTTATCACTACAACTGCTGCTTCATCAGCTGGCACGATGGCATCAACTGCTGGTTTAGTTTCCTCCATTCCAGCCTTAAAACTACTTGGAACGACTTATAATGTTGGAGAATTATATTTATGGGCTTTTAGTGTTGCTTTTATTGGAGTGTAAGTTATTTTCATTTGACTTTTGATTAATTTTTGATTTTATTTAGATATTTTGCAGTACCATTAAGAAAACAATTAATTGTTGTTGAGAAATTAAGATTTCCATCTGGAACGGCTACAGCTGCTACAATTAAATCAATGTTTGCACAAGGATATGAAACTGTTAAAAAAGCTAGAGTTTTAATTGCTGCCTCTGTTTCTTCAGCACTTTATTCTTTTATTACTTTTTTAGTTCCATTAATTGGTGAACCGCCAATGCCTAAGATTTTACATGATTATGGATTTACTTTTCATTTAGATCCTTTAATGATTGGTAAGTAATGTTTATATTTTTAAATATAAAATTAATTTTGTTAAGGTGGTGGAATGTTATCAGGTCCAAGAGCAACATTTTCTTTATTATTAGGGGCAATAGTTGGATGGGGTATTTTAGCCCCAATAATTACAAACTATCAATGGGTTACAGGTCCTGTTATGTCATATAGTGGAGCTAGAGGATGGATTTTATGGGTTGGTGTTGCAATTATGACATGTGACTCTTTGGTTCAATTACTATTTTTATTAAAAATCTTGTGGGAAGGTCTTGTCAGTATTGTTAGAAGAGTAGCAGCAAGAGGTTCTGGAAGAACAATTCAAAGACATTTTGGAGAAAGAGTTATTTTAGAACATGAACAATATGAATTAGATAACTTTTTAATCCCATGGTATTATATTGTTATTGGTCTCGTTTTCTCTTCTGTTTTATTAATATTGATTGGTCACTTTATGTTTGAATTGAAATGGTATTTTATTTTATTAGCTATTCCATTAAGTTCTATATTATCTATTGTTGCAACTAGAAGTACAGGTGAAACTGATATTAACCCTGTTGGTGGTATGGGTAAAGTAGCACAATTTGTTTTTGCTGGAGTTGCACCAAAACAAGTGACAACTAATTTATTATCTGCTGGTATTATATCTGCAGGAGCTTCACAAGCTGGTGATATGATGCATGATTTAAAGGCAGGTTATTTATTAAGGGTTGCGCCTAGAAAACAATTCTTTGCTCAACTTATTGGTATCATTGCAGGAACATTGACATGTATTCCAATTTACAAATTATATGATACAGCTTATAATATTGGTTCTTCATCTTTCCCTGCACCAGCTGCTCATGGTAAGTGATTTATTATTTTATTTATTAATTGTCAATGATTTTTAAAATATATTTTAGCTTGGAAAGCAGTAGCAGAAGTATTAAGCAAAGGTACTTCAGGTCTTCCTCAATATGCTGTTTACGGTATTATTGCAGGTGCAGTTTTTGGTGGTGTTGTGGCATTAACTTATAAAATTATTCAAATTATTCGTCCAGAACTGTCACAATATATTCCAAGTGCTTTAGCTTTCGGTATTGGTATGATTGTTCCACCAAAACAAAGTATAGCAATGTTTATTGGTGCTATGATATTTTCTGTTTGGAAGTATCGTTGGCCAGATTCAAATAACAAATACTTTTTTGCTATTAGTAGTGGATTGATAGCTGGTGAAGGTTTAATTGGTATTGTTTTGGCATTATTGAGATTAGCTGGATTGAAATCTTTGGTAACAATAACTTATGCTTAAAAAGATGTAAATAAAAACATTGTAAAATAGTTTATTTCAAGTTGTAACAAAATATAACTACCTCCAGTGGGGCTCGAACCCAAGTGTACACTTAGTAGTGGAGTTTTTACTGCGAACTTTAAAAAAGTTCAAATCAAAAGTTTGGAGCTGAAATTTTTGTAAATATAAACCTCAACTTTGTATTAAACTTTAAATAAAATAAACGCCAAACTTTAAATTTATCATTAAATAAACACAAATTAAAAAAAAACAATAAATTTTATTACAATACAAATTTACAATCCAATACATTATTTAAATACAAGGAGTTCTATTCACTCTCTAACTTCTTTCCTTCACTAAACTCTTTAGTAAATTTTCAAAAATGGTAATATAGTTAAAATTATAAAGATTCTTGTTACAACAACTATTTTGTCTAGTATTAATTGCTTTACTACCTAGTCTTCTATTATATTTTTTCGAAAAAGAATTCGGTTATAATTTGGCGCAATTTTTGATCAAAAAACATTTTGAAGATGATGAAATAATTAGATGTTAACATTAATTTCTATAACCTTCATCTTTAACATCCATAGCAGCTGCATCAAAACCTAAAGCTTGTACTTTTAAAATTCTTGTCATGTTTCCACTTGTTGTTGTTGGGAATTTCAACATTGCTGCTAATTTATCACGATGCTTAGAATTTTCATTTATTGTTGTATTACTTTGAATTAAACGATTTAAAAAATTTAATAGTCAATTAAGAAGCAATAGTGGTTTTTCCTACACCGTCATATCCCATAATTACTATTTTCAATATATAATCATCATTCGTTTATTAGTCAAAAGAAACAATTTCAACTCCTGTTGATTTATTATGTTTAGTTAAAAGTAAATGTTTTTGTTAAAAGTGTTGTTGAAAATAAGAAACTCTTTTTGTTAATGTTGTTGGTTGATGATAGATTGAAAGCAACTTTTTATTGTTTGATCAAACTTTGGTGTTTGATTGGAGAAGAACTGACCAGTCCTTGGTTTTTGTAAAATAAACACCCAAGTTTCATATAAAAAGCAAGTGCTTGTTTTTAAAAATGACCACCAACGGAAGGTGATGTTTATTTTTGAAAACTAGCTTTAGCTTTTCGAAAGTTGCCAGCTAAAAAAGTAACAAGCCGAAATAGCCAGTTATTTTTTTAAAACAAACAGCCAAAAAAGTTTGAAGCCGAAATTGCTGGCTGTTTGTAAAATTTAGGGGGCTGGCCGTTCATTAGGGCGTTTTTTTCTGCTTTACATTGTTGTAATTCTAATTTTTCGTCTTTAATGGTAATTCCATCTTCATACTTTTTTAACATTGCATTAACAAATTCCATCTTTCTAAATGTTATTTTTGCATACCTAAATTGTTAGAAATAAATCAATAATTGTAATGTAATAAACTATTCTTACCTTTCATATAAATGAATAAAAACAGAAACTTGACCTTTACTAACAATTAAAGGGTATTCACTTCGAATAAATTTTAATAAATCTTGTTCTTCAATATAAAAACCAACATCTGGAATAAATATTGATTTCTTATCAAATTTTTCTTTTTTTACAATTTCTTTTTTAACATTTACTTTAACATTCTTAGTTACAACCTTTTTTGTCACATTCCTTCTTTTCTTTTGTTTTCCATTACTTTCATTTAATTCAAACTCTTCATTAATAATTTCTATATTTGGGTCATAGAAATTTATATCAATATCAAATAAAGTATAATTTCTTTCAAAATTAATTAATTTTTGGTATGGTTTAATTAAAAATTTATCAAAAATATAATTTTTAACTTCACTTGAAGCATGTGATAATATTTTTGAATTAAATTTATAAATTTCTAAATAAAAACGTTTAGATTTTAATATTTCACTGTCACAATAAGGTAAAATATCTATATCTTTCTTTACACATTGTAAAGCTATTTTAATATCTTTAATTTTAATATCCTTTAAAAAATCATTTACACCAAAAAATTTACAAACTTTAAATAAATAATACATTTCACCACAACTCATTGTAAATTGTAATAATTTATCAATTAAATTCCAATCAATTACTTCTTTAGACAATTCTTCTAAAAA
>CADWAF010000086.1:0-27742 GCA_902984215.1 Willaertia magna
TACACAGATGTGAAGTTCGTGAACCAAGCAACACACAAAAAAATGTTTTCATGGATTTATAACTGGCTAGTTAGCGCTTGGAATTACTTTTATTTCAAAGCATTCGCGAGGTCAAACAAATTACAAGGAATTTTTAACGATAAAAAAGAAGAAGTAAAACCAATTGTTTTTCCAACCATACCAACAATAGAATTACCAAAAGTTTATGATGAAATAAAACAAGATTACTTCACTAAAGATTTTGATATCGAACAAGATAATCCTAAAGATATTTTAGATTTCTTTGAAACTTATGGATTAGTTGTTTTTAGAAATATTTTAACTGAAGATGAAATTGAGGAAAATAAAAGAACAATTTGGAGTGAAATTTTAGAACAAAAACAAGTTAGTAGATTTAATCCAAAGACTTGGATAGCTAGACTGGGCTGGCCCGATTATGGAAATGTAGGAATTGTTGGAAATTCTTGTTATTGGAATAGAAAGGGAATGGAAAATAGACAAAATGAAAAATTAGTGAAATGTTTTGAATTAATTTATGGAATGGATAAAACAAAGCTATGGAGTAGTGTAGATAGATTAGGTGTAATAAGACCAACAAAGAATGTACCTATTCCCTATAATGATATTGAATCTTTGTCAAAAGATAAAGTAAATGATGTTCAGTCAACTCAAACCGTTTCAGATTTTGAAGAGTACAAAACATCTAAACAATGGTTGCATTGGGATTTAAATCCATATGATGTGATTGAAGGTGAAGAAGAGAATGGTCATTTAAAACTATTGGAACAAAAGTATAAATTAGTTGAAGGTGATTATGAATCATATTTCATTACTGAAAATAATAATAACTTTAAAACTTTACGTTTACAAGGAATATTAACATTTACTGAAGCAAGAGAGAGGGATGGCGGTTTTTGTTGTGTTCCTGGTTTCCATCGTCATGTAGTTGACTATTGTAAAGCACTAGTAGATCTAAAACCAAGTAGTTCTCGCGCCAACATGGTTTCCTTCTGGAATGTACCAAGAAATGATAATCTATGTAAACAATCACAAAAAGTACCTGTTAAAGCAGGTTGTATTATTATATTCAATAGTTATTTACCTCATTGTAATTATCCAAATGAAAGTGAAAGATTTAGAATGGTACAATATTTAAAGATGATTCCAAAGAAAGGAGATTTATCATTCCAACAAGCAAGAGCAAAAGTTATTAAACAAAATATGGACGTTAACTTTGTGCCTAACGAAACTGGAATGGAAGTTTTAGGATTAAATACTTTGTAAAATATAACCCAATCAACTTGTTCCATCACTTTTCAATAAATCTTTTGCTTTTTCCTCTTTTGAAGTCATGAAACTGAACTGTGCTTCCAATTTCAATTCTAAAAGAAAATGACTAACCAACAACCAGTAGATAATGCAGCAAAAGGTTCAGGTGAAACAACAGTTGAGATTAATCCAAATGTAAATTCCAATCATCAATATCCTCCAGTCAGTAATGAACCATCACCGTATGCAATCCCACAACAAACGTACCCTCCGCAAAATATGCAATATCAACAACAAACTTATCCACCACAACAAACGTACCCTCCACAACAACAAATGATGTATCCACCACAACAACAAACTTATCCTCCACAAAACTACGTGTCACCTTATCCACAACAACAATATGTCACTACTACCCCAATGCAACCTCAAGTTTATACAAATCAGCCGACCCAAACTACATATACAGTTGCAGCAGTCAATTCAACCGTAGTTACAACTGAGAAAAATACTGAAGCTAAACGTGCTGAAGATGCCTTCATGATGGCTGGTCTCATTTGTCTTGTTTTATGGTTTACAGGTCTTGGTTTTTGTTGTAGTTGCTTCGCTTTCATTCCCGTGATGGGTTATAGAACCAGTTTCACAATTAACGAATTGAAATATTTATTGCGAATTGAATTCTATTTTTTATAAATTAATTAATCAATAATACACCATGAATTCGCGTGTGTTAACTAGTGATGAAGTTAATTTTATGATCTATCGTTACCTTCAAGAATCAGGATTTAAACATTCTGCTTTTACTTTTGGCAGTGAATGTAATATTCAAAATTGTCCAATTAACGGTTCGGAAGTTCCTCCAGGTGCTTTAATTTCATTTTTACAAAAAGGAATACAGTTCTTAGAAGTTGAAACAAGGCTTAAAAGTAAAATCAATACATCTGATAATATAAAATATGATAGTGTATTTGAGTTACTTTTACCTGAAATCCCTAAAGAAAAACTTTTTGTTAGAAATATTCCAAAACAAAATGATTTATTATTATCTAAAGAAGTACCTAATCAACAACAATCTTCTAATGTAACAAATTCTTCTATAACATCTTCTTCTTCCATACCTCAAACTACTACAACGACCACCACTACTGGAAAAACTTCTAGACGTAAAAATTCTACAGCAACAACAAATGAGAAGCCTTCTACCACTTCATCTACTACTCGTTCTACATCAAGTAATAATACTGCAAGTACAACAAATAATGGAAGACCTAATAAAAAACAAAAACAAACGGCTATGGATGAGGAAGAAATAATACCAAACAATGCTACTAATCTTGGCACTACAGAAGAGATTATACCTGAGGAGTTAGTTACAAAGCTAAAAGGACATTCACATGAAGTATTTATTTGTTCTTGGAACCCTGCACGTAGTAACGTTTTAGCATCAGGTTCGGGTGATTCAACAGCTAGGATTTGGGAATTACCTCCTGGTGAAATAGGAGCACGTGCCGTACCATTAAATCCAATTGTATTACATCATGGAGATGAGAAGGATGGTGCAACAAGTAAAGATGTAACTACTTTAGATTGGAGTGGAGACGGTAAGAAATTAGCAACAGGATCATATGATGGAAAGGCTAGGATTTGGACTGATAAAGGAGAGTTGAAATGTACTTTGGATCAACATAGAGGGCCAATATTTAGTTTGAAATGGAACAAGGCTGGTAATTATTTGTTATCGGGATCTGTGGATTATACAGCAATAGTTTGGGATGTAGCTACGGCATCTGTGAAACAACAATTTTCTAATCACTCTGCTCCTACATTGGATGTAGATTGGCGTAATAATACAACTTTTGCAACCTGTTCTACAGATAAGATGATTTATGTTTATGAGTTAGGAAAGAAAGATCCACTGCGAGCATTTGCTGGTCACGAAGATGAGGTAAATGCAATTCGATGGAATCCATCTGGTACATTACTTGCCTCATGTTCTGATGATTTTACTGCTAAAATTTGGAGTATGGATAAGCAACAATGCGTTTGGGATTTTAGAGAACATACCAAAGAAATTTACACAATTAAATGGAGCCCAACAGGGCCAGGAACTGAATATCCAAATAAGAATGTTGTTTTGGCTAGTGCCTCATTTGATGCAACCATTAAGATATGGGATGTGACCTATGGTAAATGTCTGTACAGTTTAACAAAACATAGTGATCCTGTTTACTCTGTTGCTTTCAGTCCTGATGGTAAATTTTTGGCCAGTGGCAGTTTTGATAGATGTTTACACATTTGGTCAGTGGCTGATGGTAAACTAGTTAAAACATACAATGGAAGTGGCAGTATTTTTGAAGTTTGTTGGAATTCAACAGGTGATAAAGTTGCAGCATGTTTTTCTAATTCAATAACCGAGGAATTTAATGTATGTGTTCTAGATTTTCGATATTAATAAAATATAATTAATTTTATTGAAATTTGCGGCCTTATTGTTCAACACTTTGTATTACAAGTTTATTATGTCACAATTTATACTACATTTTACAAAAGAGCTACTCAATATCATAGCACTCTAAACCTCTAGCAACACATCTAGAGCAAGGTCTTTCATTGTTGCACCTTAGATGAGAACGTCTACAATGATAACATGCTCTCTTGGCGTTGCTTCTTCTCTTCTTTTTAACTTTATTCTTTTTAATGCCTCCAGTTGTTGAGGGGAAATAATCACCATCTTCTTGAGAATCACTGCTACTTCCAGTCTTATCACTATTGCTACTGCTCACAGTCTTCTTTTTCTTTTTCTTCTTATTATTATTTACACTAGGGGAATCAGAGTTGTAAGTTCTATGGGAAGAACATTTGTGATTTGAATTACATTCGTCCTGACTTTTTGTTTCCTTATTGGAGGGTGAAGAGGGTGACAAAGATGAATAATAATGTTCAGGAATATAATTTTGATAACAATTATTATAATATCGTAGAGAAGGTACCTCTTCCTCAATTTCAGAAAGAATAAAACAATCGTCATCACTGCTTACATTATCTGTTAAAGTAGAAACAGGTGTGACACTCATAACACAATCATTATCTTGTTTCTCCTCTACATTCATTATCTCTTCTAAACTCTTTGGTACATCATTTAAGGGATCATAATTTACATCTTCTATATTGTATTTCTTAAAAAATGTCTCAGTCTCCAATTTCAGTTCATTAATTTTATCTGTCAGAGAAGAAATCTCTTGATTGTCACCAAATAACATATTAGAATTATTTATAAACTTTTCGCCCTCTATACTATTCATACAATCACAAAACAATCCTTTTTTAAATAAGCCTTTCTTAATAGCTGAAGTTAAAACACCAAGAGCATTTGCCTTCCTTCCCCTAATAGACATTTCATTAATCTAATCAATTAATTTAAACTTACGTATAAACATAAAACAAAAATTCAAACTGATCTAAACAAAATAAAATATTTTTTAAATCTTCATTTTTCTTGTTTTCTTCATCGGAAATATCTTCTTTCTCTAAAACTGATTTCTTACCTTTGGAAAAGTATTGAAGCATATATTCTCTAGCCTTTTTTATCTCATAGGTATTTAAAAGATTATAAAACTCTCTCTTATTAAATCTTTAAAACTATAAGCAATTAATTAACCTAAATATAACTTACTCTTTAACATTCCATCGCTCTTGAGGTGATTCTTGACTATTTGAAAGAACTAAGGCTGCATTGGTAGTTGGCGAATTCGCTTCATGATTTACAGAAAGGTTATGAGTTTGTGTTTGATAGTTATGTGTTATACTCGCAATCGGAGGAGAAAATAGAGTATTAACCTGAAGTATCTTACCACTTTCATTCAAAGATTTTGGTTCATTATTCGTAGAAGTACTGGTAGATAGGTTAGAGGTTTCCTTTCCTAATATTATAGGAGGAGGTATAACAACATTAAAGCTGTTATTACTTGTAAAGTTGTTTCTTATTGTTAAATTTCCGAAAGCATTAAAGTTTGAATTATTTGATTGTTTTAGGAATGAATTTGTTGGGGAATTATTTATCAAAGATCTTTGGTTATTGTTATTTGAATTTATATCATCGGTTTGCATCGGACTTGGGGCAGGAATTGTAATTACACCTGTAGAAACTGTCCCAGAGCTTGCGTTATTGGAATAATTATTATTATTGGTAAGAGATGATAATAAAGAAGAGTTATTTGATGTAACTTGTTGGGTCATCATTCCCGATGTAGTATTCAACAAGGGGAAATTAGATAAAGTATTCACTATATTTTAAAAATAAATATTCTAAAGAATTAATTCGTTAGACATACCATTGTTATTTGGGTTACTAAATGTTGTTGCAGTTGAAGAATTGTTAAAGCCAACAACACTCGGAAATGTTTGAGACATTTTTTTGCTCTATTTCGACTTCTTTCACTTGATTGGAACTTTGAGGTTGAGAAGTTGTGAAAAAAAATGGGCGCGATCAAAGAGTTATTGTAAACAATTACAGAGCTGCAATGGACTGATAAAAAGGTCAATTTATTTATTAGATTTGTTATACTTCTCTGCTAATTTAATGCAAATAGTTAACAATTCTTCTTTTTCTAAGTTAGCAAAAGCAGGTTGTAAAAATATTTTAGGGTAAAACTGTACAATAAAATCATAACACTTCTCTTGTAAATCAACTGCATTACATTGTTTAGTTTCAGAGAATAAATCAAGTACATTTTCTTCAGATAAATAGTAAGTGAATTTTGTTACACATTGTTCTTTCAATTCCGACACTAAATATTGATCAGCAACTACATAAGTTTGAACCACTTCTTCAAGTTTCGTTAATTCAATATAATTTGAATATATAAATTGAATAACACCTTTAAATACCTCAAATGTCACATCATCTTCAATATTAATAATTGAGGTTTGACTTTCAATCATATTAGATTCAATAATAGTTTTAAAATATTCAGATCTCGAACATAATATAGCCTTATGTACTTTAAGTTCAGATCCCGATTTTAAATGTTTTAATACAAGGTCAGTATAAAGAGCATCATTAAACATCTTTAAATAAACTTGACCTAGCGCTGACAACTTTGTTGGTGTAGGTTGAGCAGCACCTACAAGAGAAATAGCATCCAATTCAGACCACTGACCAGCCATACTAAGTTCAACTTTAATAACAGTAATCCTTATATTTAGACCAACATCAATGGTGAATGGTTCAGTCATAGATAAATTTGGTCTAGGAGTTCTTCCTTCCCATAAAACAATCCATTTTTCTGGTTCTTCTTTGTCATCGGTTTGGGCAGATACCTTACTGATATATCCTGGACTTAGTCCTTCATAAATTTTTACTTTCTTCGCTAACATTGGTGCATCAAAACCAACTGTTATATATTCTATTCCACTTGTTTGTGCTGGACACCAAGCCAATCCGGAATCAACATGTTTTGGGAATACTCTTGGAGGTCCTAGAACATTAGAAGGGCTATAGTTTCCGGTAGCTGCTCCTCTGTAAAAAGATATTAAATATATTGATTACAATTTTACATACCCATAACTAGAACTAAATGCTATTAGTTTGGTAGCAAATGTTTCTGCTAAAAACTCTGAATTTCCTACAGTTGTACCCGTATTGATCTCGTTGTTTAATGGTTCTTCAAAAGAGATCATCTCGTCACATGAAAGTTCGTCTTGGATCATTTTTTTAGACTTTGTTTTTACGATTTTTACTTGATTTTTTATTTTAAATTTGTAATGGTGAACTCCTTTACTTTCTCCAAAAACTAAGGAACATCTTCCCTCTATTACAAAGCTTGAAATCTTGAAATGCTTCACAATATAAATTAAGGTTGTTGGATTCAGAGAGCTAATGCTTTATAATATTCTAGAATTTCTGAAACACAGACCTAATTTTGACAGCCACACACCAATACTGTGTTTATCTATTTCTCTTTTTCTTTCTTCATTCATTACTAATTTCCCCATCCTCAAAATTTCTTCAGAAGTCAATACAGAAATTGTAGAGTTTTTAGGTTCATAATTTAAAGGGTTAATACCAAATGTGTAGCTTTGCATAGAACCTTCAAAGTGAGAAATATGTTCTGTTCCATTAAATGTTTTAAATCCTTTTTTAAATGGATGAAATTGTCTAAATATTAAAGAATAACATCCCCAACCAAAAAAGAATAAGAAATAAATACAAAAAGCAGTAAGTGACAAAATGTGATAAACTTAAAATTATTTAATAAATAAAAAAATAAATACTTACTTGAAAGATAACCTAATTGACATAAGGTAAAATACCATCTGGTTGGAGTGAGAATTACATAACGAAAACAAAAAACTATTATTAAAATTTTAGTAGAGGTTAGAAAGAAATGGTCCTTATTCTCCTTGTGAGCTTAATTAAATGTAAGTAAAGTATTAAATCACAAAAAACTCACCTTTTCTATAAACTCTTAAGATATTATACTTGTCAATAAAGTAAGAAATAAATAAGGCAATACAAACAACAAAAACAACGAAAGGAAGTTCGGCACTGAATAAAATTGCAATAGCAATATGTCTAATTTGACTTCCATAACGTTGTGAAAAAGGATAATGAGGGGCACGGTAAATGTCATCTAATTCTCTAAATATCTTAAATCAAAATTAAAAATCATTGTAAAAACTTACTCTTGGTCTATAGCATTCCTTTCAGCTTTTCTTTTACAACAACTAAAAACGAAAGGTTTCAAAAACTCAGTGAAAATGTTCCTTAAAATCCCAATACCAATTATTGAAATAATTGCTGAATAATATGAGGAGGTTTCAATGGCAACTTTTGTATTTGGTATTAAACCATGTGGGATAGTTACGTTTTTTTGAGAATAATCATTAAAATTGTCTCCATTCTTTGGAACTGATAATTGACATAATATAAAAGTAGTGTAAAGCATAAAACTTGCAAATGCAGATTTATACATTAAAGATCTATATCTAGATGTTCTTGACCTATAAATTTAAAGAAATTAAAAATTAATATTTTCTCTTTTGTTACATACCTATATCTTTCATATTTTGACATTTTTGTAAATATTTTTACAATTAATGTAGCCAACAAAAAAACTACAATGGCAATAACTAAACTGACTATAGGACCAATTTTACTAAAATTTAATCCTTCAGTTATCCATTCAATTGATGATTGTAACTCTACATGTAAATTCATTCTTGTCACTAATGTAATAATTAAAATAATACCTAAAAAAATTATAAAAACGAATACCCAAAAAATCCTTCTAATCATTTTACCTAAAAAACTATATCTATAATTTTCATAATAAATATCACTTGGCTCTTTGGCATCAGAAACTCTTATTCGTTTTAAATCATTATCTATTTGTATTGGTTGTTTTGCTTGTGGTGTGCCTGTCTCAGTTTGATTACCATTCTGATTATTATTTGTTGTTGTTATATCATTCCCAATACAAAGCCAATTTCTTATGAATTGGAAAGAAATTCCACGAAATGATTGTAAACAATTTTGTTTTTCAATTTCTCTTGTAAATATTACAATAGCATCACCTGTACATTCTGCAGCAAGTTTAGGATCCTTTCTAATCTTTTCTTTTGTCCATTCTAATCTATGAAGATAAAAGTTCAATAAATTTCTCCAATAAAATTCTTTAAAAGAAAAAAAGAAACAAGTATTACCCATCTCTTTCTTTCTCCTAAGTCTTGATAATTTCTTATTCGTTTTTTTAATTTTATGTTCTAAAAAAGGTATATTATCTAATTTAAAAATAAAATGTAGTTTATAAATAGTTCCAAAGTGAGAAAATAATTTAAATATTCTTTCATTTCCATGTTTATACACTTCATCTTCTGGAATGTTCGTCACATGAACTGCAAAATCATTAATAAATACAGCAGTAATTTTATCATTTATTCTATTACCATATTTTATCATTATTGTAAAAAACACTACAGTAACAATAGATATCAATAACTCAAATATACCTAATATTAATTGATTTGTATAAGAATTAATATCAATATTAGTAAATGATATTCTAAATAAAAAACTTCCATGATATTGTCTACTAAAAATTACAATATGTGGAATATGTAAAATTGATAACAAAATAAAAAATAAAAAACAAAAAGTTAAAAATCGTAAATAAGCAAAAGGTATAGGTCCTAATTTTCTAAGTTTTCTAAAACTAAATAGATAAGGAAATAATTTAGTTTCATTATTCGGGTCATGATAATATTGATTAAAAGATTTTTCTTTGGCTAAAGGAATATTTGGTTTTGAAAATTCTAAATGATTTGATGTCGCTGGCTTTGAAATAAATTTATTACTTTCTCTTTAATTTCTTTAATAATAAATAAATAAAATGAATTAATCTTTCTAATAAAGATTTACCATGTTCATTTTCATAAATTGGATTAAATCTCCTAATTAAAATATTAAACATGGATCCAAAAAATAATGCTATAATAGTACATGTTAATGTAATAACATTATATGGCATACTAAAATCAGGTGTAGGTAAACTAATTAATAAACTATTACTATATAAAGTATATAAATTATTATTTATTTTAATTATACTACTACTTTTATCAAATCCTCTATTTGCATCAGGTGCATAAGATGTATATTTTAAATAAATTTTATCAAAATCTATTTTTATATCTATATTATTTTGTAAATTATTATTTTGTAAAGAATATTCTTGTAAATTATTAAAACATAATTCTAATATTGTATTTCTATTTTTAGATGATAATAATTTAATATTATTTATAGGTATATTTACTTTTAAAGTATGTATATAAATATTAAAATAAAATGGTATTAAATCATAAATACATAAATTATCCATAAATGTATTATTTAATATTTCTATATTTGTAATTAATTTACCATTATTATATCCATTAAATTGTTCATATCTTTTTATAGAAATAGGTGATTCTATAAATATATTATTATCTATATTTCTATTTATAGTAGATATTCCATATGGTATAATTTGATTATTTATAGAATTATCTAATTCATTATTAATTCTATAAATATTTATTTCTATATTTGTTTTATTTAAATAAATATTCATATTTATATATTTAGAATTAAATAATATATTTGGTATTAAATATTTACTTAATCCAATCTTTCCTCTATATGGTAATATAGATAAAATTGGTGATAAATTTTCAGTACAAACTGTCTCTTCATTTAAAGTACCATAAATAGTATTTTTATTTAAAAAATGAAATACTCCACTTTCATATACTTTTTTAGAAATTAAAAAATTTAAACTTGTACAAAATAGTCCACTTAATTCATTTACTAAATAAATATATTTATTTTCAATTGAAATATCTTCTAAATTTGGTGAAAATGTTACATTTAAAGTAACACCTGATGGAGATAATAAATTTGGTAATGATATTTTTGGGATACCCCATTCTAAATAGTTATATCTACCTTTTGTAAAAGATAATTGTAATTCATTTAAATTATATTTATTTATTAAATAATAAATATTTTTAATTTGAAATTGATATTGATATAAATAATGTATTTTATCTAATAATTTATATGTATTTATAGATTCCATATAGGTTGATTTTATTTCTTCTTTTTCTTCTATTCTACTAGTAGTTGTAGCAGTATTAGCCAGCGTTCCGATAGAAAGAATGAAAAGAAAGAAGAAGCATAGTATACAATAAGGAATCTTCATTTTTTTTTTATAATTTTTTTTTTATAATTTTTTTTTATAATTTTTTTTTTAATATACAAAAATGATACAATTCATCTTGATCATCATCTTCTTCTAATAAGAAAATGCGTTAGTCCAATGGAAAAAAGAATGCATTAGATAAGAATACAAAAAAAAATTAATTTTTTCTTAAATTTTCTAATCTTGCTTCTAAATCATCCTTTTCTTCTTCTTCTTCATGTTCTAAATTCTTAATTTTTGTATTTGGAGTTTTACCTAATTTTCCATCCATATCTAAACCAATTTCATCTAAAACTTGATTAACTAAATCATTCTCTTCATCTTCATCACCTTCCATTACATCATCCATCATATCATCAACCATTTCTTCTTTCATATCCATCATTTCATTTTGTTTCATAAATTCTTGCATAATCTTTTGCATTTCAGGTAAATTTAATTGTTTATTCATTAAAGTCATTGTTTTAGATACTCCTTTCATTGCATTAGTCATTTCATTAGTTGAATTTAATGTAGTTAATTGTAATGATATTGCTTGTAATTGAGCTTTCATTTTATGCATTTTAGTTATATGTTTACGTGTACGAACTAAATCTTTAGCCATAATTTTAACTGAATCCATTTGATTTTGTCTTGCTAATCTTCTCATATCATTTATTAATTTCTTTTCTTGATTTTGTAATTTTATTCTTTCTCTTTCCATTTGTCTTATTGTACGTTCTATATTACGTTTATATTCTCTCATTAATTCTTTAGGTGTTTTCTTCTTTCCAAATATTGCTTCTAACATTTTGTTGTTGTTAAGGTATTTTTTTTATTTGATTTTTTGTATGATTTTATTGTATGTAGCCTTCATTTTTCTTTCTCCCTTTTTTCTATTGAAAGTTGTAACTTTGGATAAAGTAAATAAAGATTTTGAAAGAAAACAAATCAATAGAATAAAAGAAAGATTAAAAAGTAGTACAACAGAAGATGAAGAATTTGAAATAAATGAACTATCTAGTCCAACAATTAAAAAAATTATAGATTTAGAAAATTTAAAAGAACAAAGTATAATTTTATCTAAACATATTAAAATTATAAATTCAATTTTATTATTTATTTTAAATTTTCAAACAAATGAAAATATTTTAAATTATTGTTTAATTAATAATAATTGGAATAATTTAATTAAAGCACATCGTTCATTATTTATTAGATTAAATAAAAAAAAGAAAAAACATTTATTTTTTAGTAAACATTTAATTACACAATTACCTTCTTATTTATTAGAAATACCATTTACTTTTCATTCATTGTCAGGTGTCAATCAAACTAAAATTGTTTTAAAATTAGATACACAACCAATTATCTACATTTCATTTTACAAAATATTATTTCAAATATTTGAATATTTATTTCCAAACAATAATCAAAATGAAAATTTATTTTTTTTATCAAATAATGAAAATAAATTAAAACAATTATTTAATTTAAAATTAGATTATCAATCATTATTATTTAATTTAAGGAATCATTTCTTTTACAATGGTTGTTTTGTTCTATTCTGTCATGGTGGTCATTTTGCTAGTTGTTATTTTGAGAAGAATAAAAAAGATAAACAAATTAATTCTTTAGAAAAGGATTCATTAGTTCCAACTTTACATAAAACATTTCATGCATATGTAACTAGAAAGAAACAAGGTAAAAGACAAGTAGCTAAAGATCAAAGTAAAAGATGTAAATCTGTTGGTTCAGAAATTAGAAGATTACAAGAAGAACATTTTAAATTAAAATCAAGAAAGTTTTTATCTGATTGGAGTAATGTTTTATCTAAAAGAGAAACTATTATTTTAAGTCAAACACCTGGTCCTTATAATGAATATACTATATTTAATAAAGGAGGAGATGAATTTAAAGTTAATACTAACAGTTCAGTAGTTGATAATGAAGAAGATGAAGAATTAAAGATTGTGAAGAGTAAGGAAAATAAGTATGAAGAGTATAATGATAAGAAGTACACATGTCCTTTTACTAAGGAACAAACATTTACTATTCCTGCTGTAAAACAAATTAATACTTCTCAACCTAATCATTCATCTTGTTTAGAGACAAGAGATGAAATTCTTTCTGTTTGGATTTTAGATGAAATTGGATTAAATCAATTATTAAATAATAATGAAGAAGAAAGCACAACAAGTAATCAATAAAATAATTCTTCAAAAGAAGATATTTCATTAAACCAATTAGAACATGCTTTTGGTGAAGTGAATCTTAAAACCTTTAGGTGAGGATACTCTTTTATCCATTTCTTTAAATTTTCTTTATGGGAATGAAATGCTCTGATTTGAAATAGGAATAAGGAATCTGATGTGAATAGTTGAGTGAAAAGACTTTCATAATTTTCTCCACAACATTTCTCTTTGTAAATCCACCTTGTTACAGTTCTGTATAACAACCTTAAAAAGATTACAATGTAAGGGTAATCTAACCAAATAACAAGAGAAATATCGTCGGACACTAAATCAGTAAATTTACTTGCTCTTCCATCTATTATCCAAGGTTTATTGCTTTCCTCTGCTTTATTCATTTCCTTTTTGATTTCTTCTTTGAAGGCACTGAGAGATCTTGATTGCCAATTAGGGAGAAATCTTAAATCATCTAGCTCAATAAAATGTAAGTTATACTTCAAACTTAGTTGTTTTGCAAGGTATGACTTGCCACAACCACTACCACCATATACCAAAATGTTTTTCTTCAAACCAACGCAACTACCTTTTTGGATTATTTGGACTTCTTCTCCTTTAATGAATAATGTAACACTATAAAACAAAAGAACAACAAAAATACATATCAATATTTCAAACATTTTTTCAAACAAAACCTTGATCTTCCCTCTCCAACAATTTGCAAACTCAAAAGCTAAAGATTTGTTTTTAGGTCAAATTTTGAAAAATTGATGGCTGAACTCTCAAGTAGTGCAGAGGTTAGCATATCGGATTCCCATTCCGAAGACAAGGGTTCGAATCCCTTCTTGAGAAAAAATTGATATGGTTGAAGGGAGTTTTTGCAAACTTAATTTTATTACATAGTGTGTAATTCTACCCTGTTTGTAGCATTGCCATAAACATGTCTGTTGTTGTCATTAATAACGAAAGGAACATGTCTATCAATCACAGCGTGCTGGAATAACTCAACGCTTAATGTTAAAAATCTTTCCCTGTTAACGTAGTCATCTATTGTTTCCATTTGATTATTTCCCAAAGTAAATTCTTTTGATTTTCTTTCCCTCAAAATTTCAATCAAAACATTAATATAATTCTTTTCAATTCTATTACTCTCAAAAATTAATTGTTTAGGTATCCAATTACTTCCAAATCTAGCTCCTAATAAATAACCAACAATTGCACCAATAGTATCAGTATCATAACCTAATGTAATGACAGATCTTAAAATTAAATTAGGGAAAGTATTAAATACATCATTACTGTCAACTGTGGTTGTGTCAATATTACTTTTATCACCATGACAATAATAAATAATATCTGGATTTTCTGGTATTAAACAACAACAAATTGAATGTAATCCACCTAATAAACAAAAACCTTGATTAACATGAGCCCTCATATTTTTCTTTTCAGGTTTATAAATTCTAGCTAATTCACTAATCTTTTCTCTTAATTTACTTAATAATGTAACTTCTTGTTCAGTTCCTCTTAATTCTTTATATAATTTAAATAATTGTTCTAAACATTCTGAAATAGCATGTTCTGTGTGTAATGTTTTGTAAATATGCCACTTTAATTGGTTTGATTTTTCATTCTTTAATTTCTTTAATTCATTCTTTTTATCTTTCTTTTCTTCTTTGCTTTCTTCTTTCTTTTCTTTAATTTCCTTTTCAATAATCTCAGCTTCATTCCACCATTTTGTTTCAGCTTCTCTTACAATGTTAACCAAATTCTCTAAAATCCAATCAATTGCTGCATTATTATCTTTCACTTCAATAAACTTGTAGGCACACAAGTTAACTGCAAAACAACATGAAGCACCTTCAATTGCAGCATGAGTTGTAAAACATTGTTCAAAAGAATACTTCTCAATTAATTTAATAATATCTTCATTATTATTGTAATGATATAATGCATAACATGTTGGTGCAATTGATCCTCTCATTATTCCACCAATTCCACTAGAAGGACTTCCACTTTTCTTTGCTGAAATACCTTTCTTTAATTTTGTAAAAGCTGCTGAACTGTTTTGACCATAATCTCTGAATGCTTTAACGTTTTCACCAATTAATGTTAAATTATTATTTGAATCTTTTAATTTACAATTATTATCTTCAAATCCTCTAATTAACCATTTACCCCAAATGTCACAAAATTCTTTATCGTTATTTAATAATTCATATTCAATCATTGAATTAATTAATGCCATTCCTTGTTGAGTATCATCTGAAGTAATACCTGGAAATCTACATTTTCCTAAAAACATTTCGAAAGATGTTTTCTTTCTGTTTTTTTCTTGTTTATCTCCCAATTCTAATTTTCTTGTTTGAATTAAATCACTGGAAGGAAAGATTAATTGTTCTTCTTTTTGTCCTTTTAAAAGAATTTCAAAAGGATTTTGTAATTGATAAACATTGTTAACTTTTAAAAATAAAGATTTAAAATCATAAATATTTAATAATGATTTATCTCCAAACCACTTTTCAATTTCATCTTGTCTACCACCTTCAACTGGACAACCTGTTAAATCACCAAAACTTAATCCCAAAATACTTCCAACCATACGATCTTCTTGTTCAGAAGTTGTCTTAATTGAGAAATTAGGTGATAAATTATCGACGTAACATGTTTGAATAGATCCAGTAATCATTCACTTCCAAGAATGAAAAATAAAATTCAAAGTTGAAAATGTTTATTACAAAATTTTGTTCTCTACAAGTTTATTTCTTTTTCTTACCCTTTTCGTTTGAGTTAGCAGCCTCTGTAGTTGGATTAGATTCTCTTTGTTTTTCTTCAATAATCTTTTGTTGGATATCAGGTGTAACAGGACGATGAGTTAAATATTCCATACTGTATTCACCTTTACCTTGTGTTGAACTTCTCAAAACTGTTGTGTAACCAAACATTTCAGATAGAGGTACTTCAGCCCAAATAGTCCATGTAGCATCACTGGCACTTCTTTCACTGTTTGTAATAGTACCACGTCTTTGAGAAATACTTCCTAAAATTTCACCTTGGTATTCTTCTGGTACAACAATTTCAACTTTCATAATTGGTTCAAGGATTGATGGACGAGCCTTGTCGAAAGCTTGTTTGAATGCTTGAACACAGGCAATTCTGAAAGCCAATTCACTGGAATCGACAGAGTGGATTGCACCATCACTTAAGATTGCCTTAACACCCCAAACTGGACAACCAATTAGTGGACCTTTATGAACAGCTTCACGGAAACCCTTTTCACAACCAGCAATATAACCAGGTGTAATTGCGTTACCAATAATACGATTTTCAAATATAAATTTATCTGGAGTTTCTTCCATTTCTTTTTCATCCATTGCTTCAATGTGACCAATAACTTTAGCATATTGACCAGCACCACCACTTTGTTTTTTGTGAGTATAATTGTATTCACCACGTCCTTGAATTGTTTCACGATAAGCAACATATGGTTTACCTACAATAACTTCACAATCAAATTCTCTCTTCATTCTTTCAACATAAATATCTAAATGCAATTCACCCATACCATGAATAATAGTTTGATTACCTTCTGGATCAAATGTAACTCTGAATGTAGGATCTTCACGTTGGAATTTACTTAATGCCTTTGCAAATACAGCTTCCTTTTGTCTATCCTTAATTTGAATTGATTTAGAAACAACAGGTTCAGGAACAAACATATTTTCCATAGAATACTTTTGTTTAAGGTTTGCAGTAAAAGCGTCACCACTAGAACAATCAATACCAAAAAGTGCACAAATTTCACCAGGTCCAATATCATTAACGTCTTCCATTTCATTTGCGTGCATTCTTACTAAACGAGGGACTTTAATCTTTTCTCCAGTTCTGACATTGTAAATTGTAGAACCCTTCTTTAATGAACCTTGATATACTCTTACATATGTCAATTGACCATATTTACCTTCTTCTAATTTGAATGCCAAACCAAGGAAAGGTTTAGTTGAATCAGCAATAGTTTCAACTTTTCTTTCAGCTTCAGGTAAATTTTGTTTTTCTTCAGAATAATCAATTGCATAATTTTTAACTTGAGCAGGATTAGGTAAATATCTTATAACACCATCTAATAAAGGTTGAACACCAGTATTCTTCTTAGCACTTCCCATAAAAACTGCTGCAAATTTATTTGCAATAGTTGCTCTACGAATAACCTTATGAATAAATTCAGGTGTTATCTCAGCATCTTCTAAATATTTTTCAGCAAATTCATCATCTGCATCAGCTAATCTTTCATATAATTCAGCTCTCTTTGTTTGTACTTCTTGTTGATATCTTTCAGGTATATCTTTATAAACAAGTTTTTCACCGTTATCTCCTTCAAAGTAAATTGCTCTATTTTCAATAACATCAATAACACCTTGTAAGGAATCTTCCAAACCCATCGGAATTTGAACTGCAGCAGCATTTAACTTTAATTTATCTCTTACTTGTTGTATAACACGATCAGGATTGGCACCTAATCTATCTAACTTATTAATGAAACATAATCTAGGTACTCCGTAACGTTTCATTTGTCTATCTACTGTTAAGGATTGGGATTGAACACCACTGACACTACAAAGAATGAGAATAGCACCATCCAAAACTCTTAGTGCTCTTTCAACTTCAATAGTGAAATCTACGTGACCAGGGGTATCAATAATGTTAATATGATGTTTGCCCCAATTACAATATGTTGCGGCACTTTGAATAGTTATACCCTTTTCTCTTTCAAGGTCCATACTGTCCATAGTTGCACCAACACCATCAGTACCTTTAACTTCGTGAATTTCTTTAATACGTCCAGTGAAAAAAAGAATACGTTCTGTTAATGTAGTTTTACCACTGTCAATGTGGGCTGAAATACCTATATTACGGAGTTTAGCCATATGTTGCATTTGTTCCTTAGGAATATGTTGAGTGGCTTCATCTTCTACGTCTATAACATCTAAATTAGAATTAACATTTAATTTTTGAGAAAACAATCGTGTTTGTTGTGAGATACTAGAAATTAATTGTTTGTTGTTAAAAATCTTTGTTGCTCCTGCAGAACGGTAAAATTGGAGTGTTTTCTTCATTTTTTTTGAAGGCGAGTTATTTCACACTGCCCTAACGGCAACATTAGAAGAATTGATTGAAATCGCTGCCTTCAATTAAATTGCTGTACTGACAAATTATTTGTTTTGGGTGAAGCAGATAAAACACCTTGTACAAGATTGTTAGAATTAGAATTTATTTAATAAGTGATGCTTATTGTTTTACATTGTTTCAGAATTAGCTAATAAAAAGGATGCAATTTTGTCATAGTAGGTCAGTAACTCAGGTCTTACTTTAGGATCTGTCCAAACATAATCTGTATGTCCAAACTCTTTGTTCCACTCTATTTTCCAAGTACTATTTCTTTCAAATAAGATTTCCTTAGAAACATTTAATTGACTTTCACCTGCATAATGTCTTTCAATAATTGGACAACACTTATTGAAAGCTTTCATACTTGCTTCGTCATCAATAACGTTATCCTTACCACCTAAAAAGACATACAAGGCAGGAACATGTTCTGTTGAATTTGGATTAGAAAGGATTGATTTCCATTTCTCTAATGTTTGAACAATTGGATATTCTTCAACATCATTAAACTTTCTTAAACAACCTCCTGTCCTTAACATTCTAAACCAATGTACAACATTGTTAACAGATGTACATCCTAAAGGACAATTTTTAAACCATTCAGCTTTCAGTGGATCATTTGGTAATGGTAAATGTTGTATTGCCAATACATTTCTCATAAAACTTTCACCTAAAGTACCAACTAAAAAGTTTGGTGCAAAAGTCTGAGCAAAAGCAATAACAATCAAAAATTCTCTAGATCCATAAACCCAATGTGGTAATTTCATTAATAATTTGAAACAAAAAGTATTTGGGTGAGCACGTAAAAAACAAGCTGGAGATAGAGCTACTATAGAACTTAAATAATTTTTGTAATGAGCAGATTCTGGTAATGAAAGTGCAGCGAATAATTGACCAACTCCTTGCGATTGTCCGCAATAACAAATTTTAGATTGCTTTGTAGTACT
This sequence comes from Willaertia magna, assembly GCA_902984215.1. Classification (NCBI taxonomy): domain Eukaryota; phylum Heterolobosea; class Eutetramitea; order Acrasida; family Naegleriidae; genus Willaertia; species Willaertia magna. The sequence continues at coordinate 19,297 of CADWAF010000086.1, forward strand.
TCTAACAAAGTCAATCATTGCAGTTACATCATATTTAATTAATTCATCAATAGAGAATTTCCAAAAGTCATGTTCTTCATGTAATTTTCCTGCTAAATGTTGTTGACCAAACCAATTAGTTCTATTATTTCCTAACCAAACATCAAATCCTTTTCTAGCTAATTGATATGCAATAGAATCCTTGTGTAAAACAAAAACGGACATTGCTTCTAATAATCCATGTTGCAATAAAACAACAGGTTTAGTTGTATGTTGTTCTCTTTGTTGTTGTTGTAATAACTCTTCAATACTGTCACTTGATGTACATAATTTAGAATGTTTAGTGGAATCATTACCATCATAAACAATTCTTAACATTTGTAATGAACATCCATCTTTTGTTTTACAAGTATATATTTTACATGTGAACCCTTCCGTTCTATTAATTAAGTGTTCCGTAAATGATTTTCCCAATTGATACTCTGCATTATCTAAAAAGTTATAAAGATATTTTCTACAAATATTACAAAATAATAACCATAGAATATAAAGTCCGCAAAATATTAAAATTGAATGATGTAAAAAGTAAATAATAGTATCAAAGATTGTTTGACAAAGTAAAAATAAACAACCTGTTAACGTTAGGGATGGCGAAGCTGAACACAACTGCTCGTATAGAAAAATTGTTAATTCAGTCATACTTATTTCTTTTTTTTAAACTGGTTTTGTTGTTGTTTTGCTAGTATAATCCACCGGTTTCAAGTGTTCGTTTTCTTTAAACGGATAGCGAATTAAAAAATCCTATTTATCTTCCTGCGGTTTTGTTCGCTTGTTGAATTGGTGAGGTTTTTTTTTTGTTTAAATTGAGGACCCATCCTTGAGCCACATCTACGAATTAAAGTTGTAATATAATGTCAACTAGGTGATGGGTAAGATTTCAATTGAATTCGTGATAATTTGAAATATTCGAAATTTTAAATGATATAAAAGTAAAATTAGTAATTTTGTGTAATTCCTTGTCCTGAGGCTTATCAATTATAGAATATAGAATGTATTACTAGTTATTTTTACAAAGTTCCAACATTTCCTCAACAGTTAATATTTTTTCTCTAATCTTACCCCTTGCTTTTCCTTGTTCAACTTCATATTGTTCAATTCTTTTATATTGTTCGAAGGTAATATAACTAATATTTTTAGATTTTAAAACATTAGTTAGGTTTTCATATGAATTGGTTGTTTTTGATAAAACATTCTTATTGTTGACATCTTCTGCTATACAACCAACTGTTTCCTCAGCATCATAAATATTTGATAGGATTACACCAGAAGGTCCTCTTTTCAACCATCCACAAACATATAGACCAGAGATAAACTGATTGGTGTTAGAATCTTTTACTCTTCCAAGACTATTGACAACTACTCCTCTCTTATTGTCAAATGGAATACTCTTGTCAACTGATATACTTTTATATCCAATACTTTTGAAAACTAAATCACATTTAATTTCTTCAAATTGACCTGTTCCAACAGCTTTTAACTCATCACCACCCTTGTCATCTCTTTCCAATCTAGTGATTTCAAAACGAACACCTCCAACACGAGTTGGATCTGTCTCACTTGGTAAAAAGGCTACAGGAGATTTAAAGAATAACAATTCAACAATTCTATCACTTGGTGGTATTTTTGTTGCCTCTTTCTCTAATAATTGAACTAATCTTTGTTTCACTCTACCTTCTTTTGTTAATTGTTCTTTTGATAATTCATCTATTGGATTTAAATATTGTGGATTCATGTACAAACAATTTAATTTTGTTAATTCTCTCAATTCCTTAGTAGTTGCAGCAATCTGTACAGGACCTCTTCTTCCAACAACATAAATCTTTTTCATATTAACATTAAAACCTTTCAAAATACCTAAACAATCATCTGATATATCAAAAGGAAGTAAACTTTCAACAGGTCTAGATAAAATTCTTGCAACGTCCATTGCAACATTTCCTTGACCAATAATTAATGATTGATTTGAAGTATTTAATAAATGTTTATATCTTTCATTTAGCTCTATATTTGTAAATTCACTTTCACTCTTTGCATAAGGTAATCCATTATACCAAGCTACAAACTTTCTAGCACTTTCAACTCCAGCTAATTTCTCACCTTCAATTCCTAATGTTCTTTCACTTTCAGCTCCATAAGCTAAAACAATTACGTCAAATATATTCTTTAATTCTTCCATTGTTATATCTTTACCAAAATTAACATTTCCCAAGAACTTTACTCTTTTATCTTTAGCTATTTGTTCAAAATCATTTTGTACATTCTTTACTTCTGGATGATCAGGAGCAACTCCATATCTTACTAATCCATAAGGAGTAGGTAGTTTTTCTAATATTGTTACTTGTGAATCCGAGAATTTACTTAATAATTCTTTTGTTGTGTAAAATCCAGCAGGTCCACTTCCTACAACACATACATTTATATTACGCAACTGTTGTTGATGTGAAAATTTATTGAAAGAATTGAATGATACATTCTTCTTTTTTGACAGGAGGGACGATAGCTTAAATGATTTCATTTTTTTGTTTTACGATTTTGATTTCTTCTGGCGTGGTTTTTTTGATTGTTTTTAATCAGATGGACACGTGAAAGGAATTGGTGGGCAACCAGCAGAGGAGGCTAAAATGTTGTTAAAATTTTATTTTTTATTTAATATTAACAAATATAGTTTATTTTTTTTATTATAGATATTATAAAAAAAAACATAAATAAATTAATTTTTATTCAGTAAATTAATAATAAAAAAATAATATTTTTTATAATTATAAAAAATATAATTATTATTATTTTAATTTTAAAACATAAAACCTTAGCAGTTCTATAGTTTTTTTTTAAAAAAAATAAACAGTTTTTTATAAAATTTTATAAAATCAGTATAATTTATATTGTTTAATAAAACAATATTTTTATGAATTTTTTTTTTAAATTAAAAATGAAATTTTTTTAAAAAATAGTATTAATTTATATTAATTTATTATTATTATAATTTTTTTTTACTTAAATGGAATACTTTTAATATTTTTTAAATTTTTTATTGCTTATTTTTGTTGATAAAATATTTGTAATTATTGTTAATTTATTTATTAATTAATTTATTTAAGTTTTAAAATATAATTTTTTTAATTGTAATTATTTTTTTACTTTATTATTAATTACTATAAATTAAGATAGCTTTTTAGAATAGATTAAAAATTTAAAAATTATTTATTTTTAATATTTTGTGTATTTTATTAAACAGTATAAATTTATATTGTTTTTTAAATTTTTTAAAAATGTATTTAGATTTAAATTTGTTATAATAAATTTAAATTTATTACAACAAACAAAAAATTTGTAAAACAAATAAATTTAATTTATAAAAATATAAATTTATACTTTTTAATTCAAAAAACAGTATAAATTTATATTGTTTTTTGAAATTTTTAATAAAAATTTTTTTTTTATTTTCATTTTATCATCATTTTTTAGATAGTATAAAATAAGATTTTATTAGTTTTTTATAATTTAAATAAAATAAAATTTAAAAATTAATAATAAAAAACAAACTAAAAAATAAATTTAATAAATTTTTTACAAATTTAATTTAAATTTTTCAAAAAATAAATTCTAAATTATTTAAAAATTACTTTAGATTATATAATAGTTATTGTTATTAAGTGATAATTTTAATACAATATCATAAATTTAATATTTCAATAAATTATAATTGATTTAAATTATATTGTAATAAATTATTATAAATAATTATAGTATTATTAATTATATTAAAAAATCATAATAAAATATTTAATTTTTAATAATAAATTCTGTGATATAATTTATTTATTTAAAATTTTTTATTTATTTTATTTATTAATCTACTAAATTTTAAATAATTTTTATACACAAAAGGAACAACTTTTATTTTAGTTATAAAATTATTTTTAATGATTTAGAATTTATATTTAAATAATTTTAGTTAAATATATAGATAATTAATATATTTTTTTTATTATTTTCTTTAATTTTTATTATAAAACAAAAAATTCATATTTTAATTTTTTAATATTTACAAAATATATTACAATATTATATTTATTAAATAAATATTTTGAAAGTATTTTAAAATTTTATATAAAATATTTTGATATATAAATATTTATAAAATTATAATTATAATTTTTAATAATATTCATAATTTATTTACTATTAAAATATAAATTTGAATATATAATATATAAATAATTAGAGTTTATATAAAGATTTTATATTTTTTTTTTTAAATATAATTTTTTTTTATAAAAATATTAAATTTATAAATAATATATAAAATAAATAGCTTAAAAAATATTTAATATTTTTTTATGTAAAATTATTTTTTTATTTATTTAAATAAACATTTTTATTTCTTTTTTTTTATTTATAAACATTTTTATTTAAAAACCTTTCTTTTTTATTTATTAATAAATTTCTTTCATTATAATATTTTTTTTATTAATGTTTTTTAATAATAAATTTTGTAATTCGTTATTAAATAATAAATTAAAATAATTAATTGAAGTTATTTTTAATAATAATTAATTAATATATCTATTATTAATATTATAATCTTTATTTTCATTAATAATATACTTTAAACAATATTTAATATTAAAAACATTAGTTTTTTCTTTAATTAAAAATGATGTTATTAAATTTAAAAATATAAAATTTAAATTATTTATTTTTTTTCCTTTTTTATATTAGTTAATTTTTTATTTATATTTTTTTTATTATTTTTAATAAAAATATTTTCATTTATAGATTGTAAATGAATAAATAATAGATTGATATTAATAAATTAAATTTAATCTTAATTTAAATTCATTTAATAATCTATATTATCTTTTTCAATAATAATTTATATTTATAAATATTAATGTTAAAATTATTTTAATTTTTTTAAAATAAATAAAAATATTATATTTTTAAATTAATTTAATAAAATCATAAAAAATAACATTAAATAATAATTGTTTTTTAAAAATAAATTTTTAATAACAAATATACACCAGTAAAAATATTTAAAATAATTAAATTATATAAATAAAAAGAAACTAAAATTATTTAAAAAATTACTAAAAAAATAACTAATAAAACTTTAAAAAATTAATCTTAAAAAAATATATATAATTAATCCTTAAAACTAAAAAAAATAATAATAATAATATAATTCTTACTTTTTATTTATATATTAAAAGATCTTGCAAAAAATTAAAATTATTATTAAATTTATTATTATTAAAATTATTATTATGTCTTTTTTTAAAAAAAAAATAGTAATAAAATTTTTTATTAATATTATTTTAAATTCAATTAATAAATTATAAAAAAAATAATTATTAAAATTTATTTTTTATTTTAAATATATAACTATAAACAACGATAAAGCTTTAATATTTAATAATATAATTAATATTTATTTAATAAGTAAATAATGTGATAATTTTTTTGATTATTATAAAATATTTAAAGGATTTATAAATGATAATGATTTTTTAATAATAAAGTTTATAGAGATATATAATTTATTAAATATTTAAAACAAATTATTTAATAATACTTAAATCAATTTAAAATTATTGTAATGTGTTTTATTTAAATTAAAATTATGCATATGGTTATAAATTTTAATTTTTGTAATAATTATGATTTATAATATAATTTGTTATTAATATTTTTTATTTTATTAAAAAACACTTTATTTTTTTCAATTTGATCATTTTAAGATAGTAAAAATAAAATTTTTTATTATCGTTAAGAAAAAAATTAATATGTATATATATTGCTATTGTGGTAACTATTTTAACACTTATAAACAAAAAAATATTAGTTAAAAACTATTTTATTTATTTTATCACCCAAATATAGTTTTAATGTGGAAATTATTAAAATCAAAGAATTATAATGATTAGTATTAATTTATTTGTTTAAAACAAAGCATTCATTATTTAATTAAAGTCAACCTTGGTATGACAATACTAAACATTATTACAGAGCAAAGTTTTTTTGCCCTTAGAATCGAAAACCATTCCTTAATTTGTGGTGATGTGTAAAATATTAATAATTTATATAAATTCAACAATATCTACTTGTTCTTCTCTGTTTTTTGTTCTTTCTTCTTCTTGTTCGGTAATTGTTGTAGAATTAACCATTGGAGAATTTGTTTCACTAACACTCAAACTAGCTACAGTTTCCTCCAAAACAATATCTTCTTCGTTATTCTCCTTAATATTATTACTTATTAACTTTTCTCCTTCATTGTCATCATTAGAAGCTTTTCTCCTTGTCAAATAATTTCTTTTCAAACTTTCCAATTTCTTTTTCACTGCCTTCTTCTTTTTATCAATTCTTTCTTTACTAAATAAATTATCTAATATATCATTAATAGAATTAGATCTTTCTTCATCTGAACTATCTTCTTGTAAATCTTGGAAGAATGGTAAATTAAATTCAATGTGATAAATCTTCATTTCTAATTGTTGATAATCAAATTGATTAATAAAATTTTTATTTTTTTTATAAAAATAACATTAAATAATAACTGTATATAAAAATATATTTTAATACCAAATAAAAATACAAATAATAATAAATATATATCAATAAAAATATTTAATGTAATTATTAATTTAAAAAAAATAAATCATATAAATAAAAAAAAACTAACAAAAAATTTAAAAAATTATTTAATAAAAAAATTAATAAAACTTTAAAAATATTAATTTATTTATAATAATTATTTAATTATATAAATTATAAAATAATTTTATATAAATCATAATTAAAAAATAAAATAAAAAATTTAAATAAAAATAAAAAAAAATTTTATTATTTAATTTAAAAAAAATTAAAAAAATTAATGTTTTATATAAAATATTTAATTATAATTTTTTTTTATAAATATAAATATTAATAATTAAATTGATAAAATATTAATAATTATTATAAAAATAAATTAATAAACATTAATTAAATTAAAATAATAAAATATAATAATTTATATATAAATAATGTTTTAATATATTGATTAAATATTATTGAATATTATATAAAAATATTATTTTATTATTTAATAAAAATTAAAAAATATAATTAAAAAAATAATTTTTATAAATTATAAAATTTTTTTTCTTAAAACTAATAAAAAAAAATTATTATATAATAATTAAAAAAAAATAATTAATTATTAAAAAATTTAATAAAAATATAAATATAATATTAAATAAATTTTAAAAATTTATTAATTAATATATTATTTTATATTATTTTATATTATTTTAATAAAAACACAATTAATAACTATTATATTATTTTATTTAAAAATTTATTAATTAATAATATATTTAATTAATATTTTTATATTAACATTATATTATATAAATAATAATTATAAATAATATACTTAATTAATATTTTTAAATAAATTATTTTAATTAAATTAAATATAAATTTTATTAAATAAATTTTAAAAAAATATTAAATAATAAAAAATAAAAAAAAATATAAAAAAATTATTAAATATAAATAAATATAATTTTTTGTTATAACTAATTATAATTTTAAAATTTTAATATTAAAAAAATTATAATTAATTTTATTTTAATAAAAATCTTAAATATAAATATGAAAATTGTTTTTAATAAATAAAAATTTATAAATTTTTTAAGTTTTTTATTTATTAAAATATTTTTTAACAAATAATTTTTTTTATAAAAAATTATTTTATAAGTATTATTTTAAATTTAAATTTTTAATATATTAAAACAGTTAAAAAATATTTAAAAATTAAATTTATTTTATTTTCAAAACTCAATTTATTTAAATTTATTCAGTACAATTAAATAATAAATTAAAACAATTTAAAAGTGTAATTTTTATATCTTAGTAGTTCCATAATGATTGTACTTAAAATCATATATAGTTTTCCGATTATTCATATAAAAATAAAATAAAAAAAGGTTCAATAAAATATCTTTTAAAACAACTTTAAAATAACTTTTTTTTCAAAAATTTCTTTTTTTTTAAAACACTATTTTAGATATGCTTAATTTAATTATGACAGTTAATTGTCATTTTAAGCATAAGTTTTTATAAAGAGTATAAAAATTTTTAATTTAAAGAGTATAAATTTATATAGTTTTTGTAATTTTAAAAAAAAATTAACAAAAACAGTATAAATTTATACTGCTTTTTAAAAAATAAAAAATATTTTTTAAAAAAATAAATTTAAATTTTTTTTTATTAAAAAATTTTTTAAATTTTTTTTTAGTTTCTTTTTATTTGTATGATTTGTTTTTTTTAAATTAATAATTATTTTAAATGTTTTTATTGATGTATATTTGTTATTATGTTATTTGTATTTTTATTTAGTATTAAAAATGTATTTTTT
>CADWAF010000091.1:0-19025 GCA_902984215.1 Willaertia magna
AGTATTTTTAGAAGAATTATCTTCAAATGAAATACAAAATAATTTACTTTTAAATTGTGAAAAATTATTTAACTTATTATGGGATGGAAAATATTTAAAAATGGATAAAACTTTATCAGAATTTATTTTTGAAGCGTTAAAATCACAAATTCCAAAAGAAATTACTGTTGAAGAAGGAATTATTTTAAAATTTGAAAATACAAAAATTGTAATGGATGGTAAATTATCTTTACAATTGTTAAATGAAAATAATATTTTATCTTTTACAATGGATAATTTAAAAATTGATGTCAAGGGATTAGGTATTAAAAAAGGACTTTCAATTAATTTAAAGGGTCAATTAGAAGTTTCATTAACTGTAAATTGTAAAGTTAATTTTAATTCTGAAAATTTATTGGAATATGACAATTTTGATTTAAAAATTATTAAATTAGAAGTTGGAATTGATAGTTTCTTAGCTTCATTTGGTTTTAATGGTATTGTAAACATATTTGTCGATAAGATTAGAAAGTTTATTGAAGATGAAGTAAAAAATACTTTACAAAATGAATTGCCAACAAGTATTAAAGAAATTAACAAATCAATTAATAGTGTTGGACACGTTTTGGAATGTTTTATTGTAAAGATGAAAATGGATTAAAAAAATATTTTTTTTACAAATATTTTTCAAAACAATTATTTACAATAATATTTTACAATAATAAATACACATTCAATAATAATATAGTACAATACTATTTAATTAGTTGTAAAACCACGAGAATACTGTGGAGGAACAGGTAAATAATAATTTAACTTCTTTGCCGCTTTATACGGCCAATAAGGTTCTCTCAACGATTCCCTTCCAATAAAAACTAAATCAGCTTGTCCCTTCTCAATAATTTCATTTGCTTTTATTGGATCAACTATCATGCCAACAGCTCCAGAAGGAACGTTAGCTTCTCTTCTTACTTGTTCTGCATAAGGTACTTGGTAATGTGTAAAAGGTGAGTATTTGGCTGGGACGTTTCCTCCAGAACTACAGTCAATTAGATCTACACCTACTTCTTTTAATGCTTTAGAAAGTTGGATGGTATCTTTTATTGTCCAACCATCTTCAACGTAGTCAACTGCTGATAGACGAGTGAAAAGTGGCATTTCTTGTGGAATGACAGATCTTATTCCTTTTGCAATTTCAATAATTAATCTTATTCTATTCTCAAAAGAACCTCCATATTCATCAGTTCTAAAGTTTGATTTTGGTGAATAAAAATTGTGTAATAAATAACCGTGAGCACCATGAATTTCAATCACATCAAAACCTGCCTTGACAGCTCTCTTTGCAGCTTCCATCCACTTTTCAATTAACTCTTTAATCTCCTCAATAGTTAATTCTTTTGGTGTTTTATGTTTCTCATCATAAGCTACTGCAGAAGGACCAATAACATCCCATCCACCTTCTTCATTAGTTACAGCTCCTCTACCATGAGCTTCCCATAAACGATGTGTACTTCCTTTCCTTCCAGAATGTGCTAATTGAATGCCAATATGTGAGTTTTGGTTATGTGCAAAATCTGTGATAAATTTTAACATTTCAATCTGTTCATCCTTCCATAAACCCATATCGTATGGTGAGATACGACCTTCAGGTGATACAGCAGTTGCCTCAACAAAGAATAATCCTGCACCGCCAACGATTCTACTGCCAATGTGTTGTACGTGAAAAGCATTGGCAAATCCATCGATTGAAGAGTACATACACATTGGAGAGATTACAATTCTATTCTTTAAAGTTACACCTCTTGTTGTGTAAGGTGTGAATAGAGCTGGAACGTTTTCTTGTGACATTTATTTTTTTGGATTAGTTTGATTTCAAAATGTAGTTGACCACGTTTTAAAACAAATGTTATTTTTAGTTGGATTAATAATACACGGTAATGGAATTATTTTATTTTTAAAAGTTGCTATTGACTTGCCTTTTTTTCTTTGCTTTCTTAATTCTTCTTTTTAACAAATTGTTTGAATCAATACGCAAATTAAATTTTTTTTGTAAACATTTATTTATGCATTTAAATAAGGTAAAATAGCTAAAGAAATAAACCCTAAATATCTATACAAATAACAATACAACACTAAATTTGTTGTAAACCAATAACATTCATTTCCAATCAATCTACTAACGTTCCACAATTTCCTTTTTAAACTATTTTTATTATTAGTATTTCCTAAATAAGTATCAATCCAACGGTTATTTATTCCAATAGATTCATAAATTTTATTTTGTAAAGTTATAAATTTATTTTGTAAAAATTGATGAATTGTTAAATTATTAATTTTCCAAAAATAAAAAAATAAACCAAATGTTACAAGAATTGTTCTTTTTTGAACTTTTCTTTTTAAAATTAATTTAATTAAATTATTAAAATTATTTGAATTATTACTAAAATTATAAATTATAAATTTATTTGTTTTTTTAATATAATATTTTGAAATATTATAAATTAAAGTAAACCATAATATTAAAGTAAAATAAGTATTTTTGTCAAATGTCAACTTTTCATTTATTGTTGTCACTTGTTGTTTTATTAAATTATTTTCTTCTTTATTAAAAAATTCACCAAATTTAGAAGAAAATAATTCATAATTTTTATTATTGTAATCTTTTTTATTTAAAATTCTTTCTTGATTGTAAAGTAAACTACAAATTGATAATAAATTAATTAATTTCTTTTCTTTATTTTGTAAATTATTTTGTAAATTTTTATTTTGTAAAGTTTCTTCTAAATTAAATTTTAAATTATTTATTAAATTTTCATTGTTTACAAAATAAAAAAATAATTTTTCATTTGAAAATAAATTAACTAAAAACTTTAAAGAATGAAAATAATTTAATTCTTTACAATTTTCTAATAAAATAAATAATTTATCATTCTTTACAATATTTTTTACAAAACTTTCATTTTCTAATAAAAATTTATTTTGATCAAATAAAATAAATCCAAACATGGATTTTCCGTTATTATTATTATTATTGTAATGGTTATTATTGTAATTATTTTTATTGTAATGTTCTTGATGAAAGGTTGATTGTAATTTTTTATTTAAAAATAAATTATTAATTAAATTAAATATTTCATTGTAAATTTGTTCTTCTTCTTGGTTGACTAAATTTTCACCAATTTCCATTTTTCTTTTTAATTGATTACAATAAATTGTTTTATAAATTACATTAAATAAATTACAATCATTGTTATTTTCTAAATTATTTTCTAATTTATTATTTTCTTCTAAATTTGGAAATAATATTTTAAATAATTGAAAAGAAATGAAATCTGATTGATTTGACAATAATTGTAAAATATCAAAAATTAAGTTTACAATATTACATTTCCATTTAAATAATTCTTTTGTTTTTTTAAAATTATTTTTTGGAATTTCCAAATTTTTAATTAAATTTAAAAAATATTTTAAAGTTTTAATTGAATATAATAATTCTAAATTTGGAAAATTACCATTTAAAATAAATTGTTTTAAATTTTGTAAAGCATTACAATAATTTTGTAATTCTTTTAAATCATAACTATCTAAAATATTTTCATTATTTTCAATTTTATTAAAAATTAAATCTTTACAATTTTTATACATTAAATATTCATTAAATAATTTATTTAAAAAATAAATAAAAGAACAAATTAATAAAAAATAAAAACTAAAAAATCTACTGCCATCTAATAATAATAAATATTTTTCATTTCCTTTATTATCCTCACTTTCTTGTTTTTGTTGTTGATTATTATTATTAGCACTATATTTATTATCTTGTTGTTGTTGTTGTTTATTGATATTATTTTCTTGTTTGTTATTTTTATTGTTATTGTTGTTAGTGAGGAGAGGAGAGTGGATGATTTTATATTCTATACCGTCATGGTTGGGTGGATGGAATAAATTGGTAGAATAGTTGTGTTTAATATTACTTGTATTGTTGTTGTTTGTAAATTTTAAAAGGGAATGATTAACGATGGAATATTTTTGTAAAGAATGAAAGGCTACGGTTGACAATTGTAATAAATTTTTCTTTTGAAATGGAATTTTAAACATTTTTTTTTTGATTTAGAATTTGAAACTGCAATAAACGTGTATTAATTGTTGTGGTTTTTAATTACAATTGAAAATTCCATTTAAATAAATAATTTTAATTTGTACATTCCAAAAAATAGAAACTTTCCAAATTTTTAAAATTTACTAATTAGCTTTCATAAATATTTACAATTTTATTATAATTTTGTAAATATTAATGTAAATATTTATACAGTGTATTGGATAAAATCATTTTCTTCTTTTATTTCATTTAGTTTTGTTCTTTCTTCTTCATAATTTAAAGTGTCGGCATTCTTTTTCATTTTGTGTATGAGAAAGGTCACAAATGTGATTAAAATAAATAAACTAGTAAGTAAAATACAAATAATTAAAACTAATAGCCACGTTTGGTGGGAGTCTAATGAATCATCACTACTAAGTAAAATAATTATTTCTTCAGAGGTTCGTGTATAATTTGATATTTCAGCGAATGACATTTTTTGATTCCCTAACTTTTTGAATCAACCAAAATCGTTTTAAAATTCTTATCTTTCGACAAGGGGAAAACTGGGAATCGAACCCAGGGCCTCTCGCACCCAAAGCGAGAATCATACCACTAGACCATGTTCCCGTTGCTTTGTATAAAAAATATACCTAGTCTGGTTGTTTATCTATTATTGTTTGGGACGAATCTTGCTTGTTGGTGCGAATGGCTTGTTTGTGAGCTTGAAAACACAGTTTCTTGATAATGATTAACTCCCCAACCCGTAGATTGAAATTGTCATAATCACCCATGAAATTTTGATCCATCATGTTAAAAAAAATTACAATGAAGAGTATTCTATTTGTTGTTGCGTTGATTGGTATTTTTGCAACTTTCGCCTTTGTTACTGCACAACAAACAACCGTTAGAGCTTTCCTATCCGATTCAGATTTAAATGCATTATTAACAAAGGAAGCTCCTTTAATCGCATCAAAAATTGAATCAGTAGAAATTCCAGACCAACACTTTGTTCAACATGTTGATTTAGTCGGAGATGTTGAAATTGATATCACTAACATTAAAATCAGTAATGTTGGTTTAGGTAATCTAGCTGTTGTTATGCAATCCCCTAATATTATTACATTACAAGATAGTAACGGCCAAATTCAAATCAATTTAGCGTACGCTTATAAACAACAATCTTGGCCTCATGCTTCAGGAAGTGGATCCGCAGTTGTTTCTACTAATACTGTAAACGTTGTTGAAAGCGTTGTTATGAATTTAGATATCAATTCAGGTAAACCAAACTTCCAATTAACTAAAAACAATATTGATTTGGGTAATTTAAATATCAATATCTCTGGAGGAAGTGGTTGGATCTTGAGTTTGTTAAAGAATCTATTAGGTACTACTATTAAGAACAATATTCAAACCGGTATTGAAAGTGTCATTCAATCTCAAATTAATCAAGCTAATACTGATATTCAAAGTGCAAACTTCCAACCATTATTAAATGTTTCTATTGGAGCATCTCAATACGCAATGATGGTAGATTATAGATTATCTGAATTAGATGTTTATAATAATGCTTATTTAGTTATTGCTTCAATTGCTACTTTCTATGCTCCAAAGTTATTCGGAAAGCCTTTACCATTTACTCCTGCTCAAATCCCATCTTCCCCGCCATCTCAAATTGATGATTTAATTGATAGTTATGTTACCGATTACATTTTAAATAGTTTATTATATGGTTTATATGCATCTAATCAATTAGATACCATCATCACCCCAGATATGGTTCCACCTAACTCACCAATTCAACTTAACACTACCTCCTTAAAGTTATATTTACCTCAACTCTACGCTAAATATCCAAACAAATTAGTCCAATTACATCTTTCTGATACTCCTGCAGGTACAGGTAGCTATCCTCTCCTTAAAACAACCCCAAGCTCCATCAGTGGTTTCTTTAGTGGTGATATTTTATTCCAAGTAGTAATGGATGACGGAAGCCTTCAAAATGCATTCGATTTACAATTGATCGCAAATGCTTCCATTTCATCTCCAGCTTTAATTCCATTTGGTTCCAAGTTAAATTTCACAGCACAAATAACTAATCCAAACTTTACAATTAATGTTAAACAAAGTTGGATTGGTAGTGTTGATGTTAGTACTTTACAAAATATTATTAGAATTGTTTTAATTAATGGTTATCTTCCATATATTAATAAGGATTTACAACAAGGTGTAACTTTAATTGATTTTTCAAGTGTTTTACCTGGATTCCAAATTATCAATCCAAACTTAGTTTTAAATCAAGGTTATTTAACTGCTGGTGTTAATGGTTATTATAATCCAGCAGCTCTTAAGAAACAACAAGTTAAGAAGAATGAAGATGAACCAACAAAGATGGATATTATTCTTGAAGATTTAAGAAAGAAAATTGGTAAACAACACAAAATTAAAATTCAATAAATAAATTGCGTAAATTATCTATTCAACCAATCACTAAATTTTTCGTTTCTTGTAATCTTGTTAGTATTTCACTAAAGAAAGGTCTTTCATTTGGGTTTAGACTCCAACATTCTTTCATTAATTGAATGTAACTATCAACAATGTTAAATACTTGCTTATTGTTTAAGCTGCTATTTTCAAAAGGTATTATAAATTCATTAACCCAAATTTCCTTCTCTTCTTCTGTTGTAAATGGAATTACTGGTCTTAATCCTTTTGCAACTAAGGATGGAATTAAAAAGATATTATCATTAGAAGGTAATTCACTGGAATGATTAAAGTAATTGATTTTGTTAGAACTGGAATTATGATAAGGACTTTCTTCAAAGAATAATTCCCACATTATAATTGCAAAACTGTAAACATCTAATTTTGAAGTAATTGATGATGGATTGTCACCTTTTAACATTTCAGGAGATAAATAAAATAATGTTCCAACATTTGTTGTCATTGTTTGTGTTGCTGTTCCAATAATTTTACTCAATCCGAAATCACAAACTTTACAAACGCCATTACTATCCAATAAAACATTTTCAGGTTTTAAATCTCTATGAATAATTGCATTTGGTTTCAAAGTATGCAAATAATTCATTCCTTGTGATATACCAATTAAAATATTTAATTTCTTTTGTAAACTTAACACTTCTTTGCCTATTTTTGAATAATAAATTGCCTGTTTCAAACTCCCCTTACTTAAATATTCTATAACCATATATTTTGATTTTTCGGTGATTGTCACACCATAAAATGATACAATATTTGGGTGTCTCAGTGAGCTCAATAGTGAAACTTCTCTTTCAAAATCTTCCTCTTCCTCTTCAGATGCATCAGAAACTCTAATCGTTTTAATTGCTACTACGTTATCTCCCCATTTAGCACTATATACAGTTCCACAACCTTAATAAGGTTACAGGTTAAATTATTCAAGAGTAACACTTACCTCCTTCACCAATCTTACTTTCTAAAATAATTTCCTCAACTGGAATGATAAATTTCTCATCTCTATTTGCTTTCTTTTCAATCTTCTTTTCATCCATGTCAGCACCTAATAATGGAATATCCATTTCAGAAGAATCACCAAACACAATTTTTTTGTCAATAATTTTTCTTTCAATCTCTAATTCTGCCTTTTCTTTCTTCTCTAATCTTTTCAGTTTTATCATTATCTTTACTATGATATAAATCAATAATATTCCAACACCTATACCAATTAAAAAGAATAAAATAGCTCCAAGAATGGATAAAACAATGATAACACTTATTGGAAATTCAATTCTTTCACAATAATTATAGTTACCAAATATTACTTCCCGCCAACCTGAAGGACAACCAATAATTGTTAGGTCAACTGTGACTCTAGTCTTTTGAAACATTATTGAAAATTTATCTTTTACTTCTTTTGTACTGTCAAATGTGTAGTTTGCTAGCTGTAAAAATAAATATTTATATTCACCAAAATTACTGTTGGATGCCTCAATTAATTGAAATCCTCGATTAGAATTTTCCACAAATTCATAAGGTTCGTAAATTTGAGTTACTAAATTTCCTAACATGTCAAAGGCACGTACTACGACAGTAAAAGTTTGACTTGAAAATATTGTAATATTATCTACCCATTCGTTTTCAACATTAAAAAATAATTTGGTTGTATAAATATTAGATGATATTTCAGCGCTATTTTTTACAAAATTATTAACATTTTGTAAGGTTTCTATATTATTTGAAAATAATATATTTCCTGATACTTTCCCAACATTATTTATAAATGTTGCATTAGGTTTTACAATTAAAGAGTTAGTGTAAATTGCCCCTCCTCTGAGTGCTTTGTTTTCTGAAAAGAGAGTGTTAGATGAAAGTGAAATGGGAGCACCAACAACAGCAAGTGCTCCACCGTTACCGTCATGAATGCTTGTCTTTGGTTGATCCAATCCAGCAGTATTGCCAATAAATTTACAATTATTTATGGACATACTTGATTCTATTTCCACTTCCAGATTTATAAAAACAGCGCCACCAGAGTATTTGGCTTCATTTGAAATGAATTGACAATTATTAATTTCTAAGGTCCCAACAGTAGAAACTAAAGCAAATCCTGCACCGTTTTCTGATTTGTTTTCAATGAAATAACTGGAATTGATTTTAGCTGATATATTACGAGAATTACCATTTTCAATTAACAAAGGTAAATTGCACTTTGTGAAATTGACATTGAATAAATTTAATGTTTTAGCATCCATTACTCTTAATCCAAGGTGGTCAACTTCGTTAAATTGTGAATTTTGAACTTCAACAGTATCTGTTAATAAAATCTCAACTGATCCAGTTGTAATTAAATTGTTAATTGAAATATAATCTGAACCCGTTAAAAGTGCAAATTTATATTTCGTAATGGCTTCACACTGTGTAATAGTAATTTGAGGACAAAACTTAACTGTTAAAGGATTCCCTAAACTGTTCGTGTTATAAAATTTGACGTCTGTAAGCGACGTTGATCCAGTATAAGAAATAATAGCAGTCGAGAATTCTCCAAATTCGTCACTGGTCAACTTTACATTCATACAGTTCTTAATGTCTAAATTGTTAAAAAACTTAGAGTTACTTATTGCTACGTGCTGTGCATTAAAAGTCTTTTCCACCTTCAACCCCAAAGTTGATTCCCTTTCACAATGCTCATTGAACCTCCAATCTATTTTTTAACCATTTTTTACAACCAAAAAATTAAATAAAAATTAAAAAAAAATTTCACATTTTCAAAAAAAAAAGAAACAAATAACCTTAAGCTAACTAACCTTGACAGTCATGTCAACACAACCATCTATTGTTGCTGGAAATATCAACAACAATAATTCCGTAACAACAACAACCAATAATAATAATAACAACAATACTAATGATATGAATAATAACAATAAGAATCTATCATCTCAACAAACATTAAATCCTAACGCTAAGCCATTTAATAATAATAAAAACAAATCATCATTTAATAACAATAATAGAAGGGAATATAAGAGTGGTTCTTCTTATCAACAATATAAAAACAATAAACCATCATATCATCAAAATAATAATAATCCTACTACTTCAATTAATAGTAATCCATCTTCTTCAATTAGTAATAATAGTAATAATATCAATAACACTTCTGAACATGTTAGTAATAACAACTATAATAATAACAACACTAGTAAGCCTTTTAAAAAGCCTTATAAATCATCATATAATCAACAACAAGGTTTAAATAATACTAACAATAATAATGAATCATTTAATAATAATAACAATAATAATAATGGCTATAATAATAGAAAGAATGGCTCAGGTTTTTATAAAAAGAAAGTTTATTCTTCTATTCCTCAACAACAAGAACAATCATCTTCTTTAACTAATAGCAATAATAATGAAAATACAAGTGTAGCAACTTCAACAACAAGTACTAATACTTCTTCTGATAATAATAATATGAATAATAAACCTAATACTTTTCATAAAAAACCTTATAGAGGAAATAATAATAAATATAAAGATGTTAATAATAATGGTAGCAATAATAATATAGGAAATAATGATTCAACAACAACAAATAATAATAACAAATTTAATGGTAATAATAAATTTTATAAAAAACGTAATGATTTTAATAGTAAGAATGCAGTACCTTCATCAACAACAAATAATAATACCACCACTAGTACTGACAATACAACAACAACAACAACAGTTAGTAATAATAATGTTGAAAATAAATCTAATCAACAACAAAGAAGTGGTAAATCAACTTCCTTCCAGAAAAAACATTCACATTCTCACCATCATCATCATGGACATCATCACCACAATACAAATAATAATAACAATAGTCCAGTTAATAATAAAAATAAACAACAAGATGAAGATGAAGAAGATTTTTGGTCTTATTCCTATAATAGACAACAAAATTTACAACAAAATAATAGCGCATTTTCTTCTAAACGTAGAACAAATACAACAGCATTACAACAACAACAAGTATTAACAGAAGAAGAAATTAATAAATTATCATTAAAAGATAAATTAATTTATCAATTAAATCATAATTTATATGAATGTGTTATTTGTAATGATTTAATTAAAAATCATGAATCAACTTGGAATTGTAATGATTGTTATCGTATATTTCATTTAGATTGTATAAAATTATGGGTTAAACAAAAATTAGAAAATGAACAATTAATTTATTGGAAATGTCCTGGATGTCAAACATCATTATTAAAAGATATACCATTAGAATATAGATGTTTTTGTAATAAATTAGAAAATCCAAAATTTGAATTTGAATTAACACCTCATTCCTGTGGAGATATCTGCGGAAAGTTAAGGAAGAAGGATAATCCGAAATGTCCGCATATTTGTATGGAACGTTGTCATCCTGGACCTTGTGATGAATGCGAATTAGAGCGGGAAGAGGTTTGTTTTTGTGGCGGGAATGTTTTTAAAGTAAAGTGTGCTGATGAGAGATTTAAGGCTAATGGCATTTCATGTGGTGAAGTTTGTGAAAAATTATTGGATTGTAAGAAACATTATTGTAAAGATATTTGTCATGAAGGAAAATGTAATGATTGTAAAGAATTAATTAATGCTATTTGTTATTGCGGTAAAGAACAATTAAATCAAGTTATTTGTTCAAAATTTAATGGAAATGAATTTATTGTAGAAAAGTTAAATCATACAACTGATAATAAGAATGATAATGAAGAGCAGGATGAAGAAGAATTAATTTATAGAACATATTGTTGTAATAATTATTGTAAAAAATTATTACCGTGTGGAGAACATTATTGTGATAAATTATGTCATTTAGGTAAATGTATTAAAAGTAAAAAAAGTGAATGGATAACTAATACAATGAATCCAAATGAAGAAGAAGAAGGAATTGATGAATATATTAAAAAGTTTGGATGTTATCAACAATGTAGAAAAGAATTACAATGTGGACATTTTTGTAAGATGAAATGTCATCCAAAAGGTAAATGTATGAAATGTAATGAAAAGATTAAAGTATTTTGTAAATGTAAAAGAAGAAGTGATACAATTACATGTGGTGGATTAGTTCCTTATCAAGAAGTATTTTTAGAATGTGATAATGAATGTAAAAGAATTGCAAGAATTAAACAATTGGCAGATGCTTTCCAATTGGATTATGAAAAACAAGAAGTACCTGAATTTAGTGAAGAATTAATTCAATTTGCACAAAGAAATATTCACTTAATTGAACAATGGGAATTGGACTTTGATACTTTATTATTTAGTGGTGATTCTAGTAGTTCCTCTGGTATCACTACAAAACATTTCCCACCAATGAAGAAGGATAAAAGATTAGTTTTACATGAATTAGCAGAACATTATAAATTAACAAGTGTTGCAGTTGATTTAGAACCTAATCGCTCAGTAATTGTTACTAAAACAAATGCTTCTAGAAGACCTTTAATTTTATTAAGTGAAACTATAAAAGATCCACAAAAATTAAGAAAATTAAAAGAGAAATTAGCTGAAGAAGAATTAAAGAATAGTAAGAATGCTAATAACGCTTCTACTTCCATTGGTAGTAGTTATATGAATGTTCCAAAGAAGAAATCTCAAGCTGAAATGTTAAGGGATTTTGAGAATTTAGAGGAAGAAGAGTTGGCTGCTAAAAAGAAGGAAGAAGAAGGACCAAAAGAAGATGAAGATGGTTTTACTTTAGTGAAATCTTGTATGGTGTTAGCCTCACGTTCATTGATATTTAAGGAAAAGATTGATAATTTATATAAAAATAAGAAAAATAATGAGGAAATTAAAATATTGGTTGAAGATATTATTTCTTTTGAAACATTTAAAGATATTATTGGTTATATGTATAGTAATTAGTAAGTAGATACTTTTTTTGTAATAATAGTCAATTATGTTTTGTAAAGTATTGAGATTGATGAAAATAATGTTATTTCTATTTATAAATTTGCAGACGATTATGAAATGAATGATTTAATGGATTTATGTTGTAATGCTTTATATTTTCTTTTAACAAAAAATAATATTTTAAATCTTTACAACCAAACAAAAGAGTATAATTTACAAAAATTAAATGATAAAATTATAAAATTTATTAAAGATAACCACGAAGTTATATCTGATACAAAAGAAATTGAAGAATTGATTTTGAAAAATGAAACACAAAATGTTGTCTCCACACAAAACATTTAACTCAGCATTTCTCTTTTGTTTCTTACTTCTGGACAATCCCTGTGACTCCTATTGTGAAATTGTAATAAAATTTACAATATAATAGCTTTCTGTTCTTACTGCTCTGTATTAAGGCTCACCATTAGCAATATTACAAGAAATGAAAAATTTAAATTAAGGCTCGCCTTTGGCCATGGAGTTAAAGAGACCTCAGTGCTGTAGTTTTATTTGCAAACGTCAAATCAAAAAAATGCAACAACACTTGCAATTAAATTCGGACACATTCCAACAAGAAGATATCAATAAATTAATAGAAACTATTAAAATTAAACAAATATCTTGTGGTTATTATCACATTATGTTATTAGATCAAAATAATAATATTTACACATGTGGTAGAAATTCAGATGGACAATTAGGATTAGGTCACAATAATTATAAAAGTAGTTTTGAAAAAGTAAATTTATTTAATAATTCAGTTAAATTAATTGCAACAGGTGGGTATAGTTCAATGGTTGTTACTTTAGATAATAAAATTTACGGAACTGGTTCAATTCTATATAGTAGTTTAAAAAATACAGATTTACGATCGACCTTTAGAGAAATTAAATTACAAAAAGAAGAAGAGAATAATAAAGAATTTAAAAATTTAAAATGTGGAGGTGAATTTGCGATTTTAATGAATAATAAAAGTGAATTATTTGGTTGCGGTCATTATAGTTCTTTCCAACTTGGCGAACAAGTAAAAGAAATGGAATTTGGTTTTGTAAAATTAAATTTAAATTTAAATGTTAAAAATTTTTTTTGTGGATATTTATTTTCTTTAATTTTAACAAAAGAAGGTGACGTTTATTGTAGTGGAGCAAGTAATTATAGCTCGAATACTTTTAAAAATTATACCAAATTGGATTTAACTTTTAAATGTAAAGAAATTGGAGCTATTTACAATGATTTTTATTTATTGAGCCAAAATAATGAATTATATTTTCGTAAAAAAAAATTAAATTTTACAAAACCAATTAAAAAATTAACTTTAGGATTAAGTTCTGCTTTATATTTATTAACTGAAGAAAATGAAATTTATAAAGTGAGGGGAGAAAACATTTCCAAATTTGACGAATTCACATTTAATTTAAAACATTTATATATTTATCCAGCGTATGAGGTTGTAGCTTTTTTAAATTCTGATTTTAATATAGATGAAGAGGAAGAAAGTAAAGAAGTTGTGAGAATGAAAAGATTATTATTTAATAATGTTCTTTTGGGTGATTTAGAATTAAAAATATACATTTAATTGTTTGTAAGTAATATTTATAACAGTTTTACATAAAGTTATTGAACAATACAAAAATAATATTTATATCACAAAAAGGGTTGTAATTATTAATTTTTATTAAAATAATAAAGTAAAATAATAAAGTTATTCGTTATTTTTCCTTACTTTCTTCCTCAATATTAAAATTTGAATTTATAATAAAAACAATCCTCCTTCGAATAATATTAAAATAAGAATATTTCCAAATTATTTTGGCCACGCAGTAAAAGGCATTAAAATTATTTTGACTATCAAGTTGTTACAGCACCTAAAGAAGAAAATTAAAGCATCTTTTAACTTTATAAATATAGAAAGCATTTAATAACCACAACTTCTTATATCTTTTAACTAAATAATTTTAATTAAAAATTTTGTAAAAGTAGATTTATGGTTTAAAAATAAAAAAATGCAGCAATTTATGGTGCAGCGGTTAAACACAGAAGAGTTCCGACAAGAAGATATCAATAAATTTATTGAAACTATAAAAATTAGACAAATATCTTGTGGTTATTATCACATTATATTATTAGATCAAAATAATAATATTTACACATGCGGTAGAAATTCAGATGGACAATTAGGATTAGGTCACAAAAATAATTTAAACAATTTCGAGAAAGTGTGTTTATTTGATAATTCAGTTAAATTAATTGCTGCTGGTGGCTATTGTTCAATGGTTGTCACTTTAGATAATAAAATTTACGGAACTGGTTCAATTCTGTCAAGTTACCTGACAAACAATGTATTGCTAGCCTTTAAAGAAATTAAATTAATTAATGAAAAAGAAGATAATAATGATTTTAAGAAAATTAAATGTGGAGGGGGATTTGCAATTTTAATGAATAATAAAAATGAATTATTTGGTTGTGGCAGTAATCATAATAATCAACTTGGCGAACCAATTAAAGGAATGGAATCAAATGTTGTAAAATTAAAGTTACCTACAAATTTAAATGTTAAAGAATTTCATTGTGGATATTTATTTTCTTTATTGTTAACTCAAAATGGTGAAGTTTATTTTGGTGGAACATGTAGTTATAAATCAAATGCTGTTACAACATTTACAAAATTAGATTTAAATTTTAAATGTAAAGAAATTGGAGGTGTTTTTTCTAACTTTTATTTATTAAGCTATAATAATGAATTATATTTTAATGAAACAAAATTAAATTTTACAAAACCAATTAAAAGATTAACTTTTGGATTAGGTCCATTATTATATTTATTAACTGATGAAAATGAAATTTATAAAGTGGAGAGAGAAAAAATAACGAAATTTAATGAATTTACATTTTATTTAAAACATTTATATATTTATCCTGCGTATGGTATGATTGTTTTTTTAAATTCTAATTTTGATTTAGATGAGGAAGAAAGTAAAGAAGTTATAAGAATGAAACATTTATTATTAAATAATGTTATTTTAAGTGATATCGAATTAAAAGTACAGTAACACATTTAATTGTTGATGGCTGCATTATTTTACAGTTTAGATTTGTTAACAATATTGTAAATAGTTTTATAATAATGAATGGTAATCAACAAACATACTTATTGATTTTCATCTACTTCCTCTCGATTTTCTGTGCCTCCTTTGGTATTTCTATATTTATATCTTCTTGTCAATTAAAAAAAACACGGAGCTACAAACATTAATAACGCAAATAAAGAAAATTCAATTACTTGTTTGTAAATATATTAGGTGTTCTAATTAATGCTACAATTACAACCACAATATTACCCATACTAACTATTAATAAATAATAAGCTTGCATTAATGATTTCTAAATATTATTATACAAAATATTGTAAATTACATTTTGTAAACTTACCATTTCCTTTGACTCTTGTGAATAAGCAAACTCCAAACCTGACAGACTAAAATCTTTAATCTTTAAATTTTTTGGAAAATTTAATTTCGTTAAATGATTCTTCATCAAAATCGTTGTTGTTTTTTCATTCAACTGTGAAATGCAATAAAATAATGCGGAAATATCCACAACCAATATCTTTAACTAAAAGTAGAAATTTAAAGTGAACAATAATATTTAATTGTTAGTAGATAATTAAACGCTGATTTTTTTCTAACGTCAAAGATTTTTACAAAAAGTGCAAAAAATGCAGCAACAGCTTATTGCTAAACAATTAAACTCACAAGATGAGTTCCGACAAGAAGATATCAATAAATTTATAGAAACCATTAAAATTAAACAAATATCTTGTGGTTATTATCACATTATTTTATTAGATCAAAATAATAATATTTATACATGCGGTAAAAATTCAAATGGCCAATTAGGATTAGGTCACAAAAATTATAAATGTAGTTTTGAAAAAGTAAATTTATTTAATAATTCAGTTAAATTAATTGCTGCTGGTGGCTATTGTTCAATGGTTGTCACTTTAGATAATAAAATTTATGTAACTGGTTCTATTCTGTCAAGTAACTTAACAAATAAAGATTTACAATTAACTTTTAGAGAAATTAAATTACAAAAAGAAGAAGAAGAGAATAAAGAATTTAAGAAAATGAAATGTGGAGGGGGATTTGCGATTTTAATGAATAATAAAAGTGAATTATTTGGTTGTGGAAATAATAATAATAATCAGCTTGGTGAACCAATTACAGGAATGGAAACAAGTATTGTAAAATTAAAGTTACCCACAAATTTAAATGTTAAAGAATTTCATTGTGGACATTTATTTTCTTTATTGTTAACTCAAAATGGTGAAGTTCATTGTAGTGGAGCAAGTAACAATAAATCAAATACTTTTACAACATTTACAAAATTAGATTTGGATTTTAAATGTAAAGAAATTGGAGCTGTTTTTGATAACTTTTATTTATTGAGCTATAATAATGAATTATATTTTAATGAAAAAAAATTAAATTTTACAAAACCAATCAAAAAATTAACTTTAGGATTAGGTTCATTTTTGTATTTATTAACTGATGAAAATGAAATTTTTAAAGTGGAGGGAGAAAAAATTTCCAAATTTAATGAATTTGCATGTAATTTAAAACATTTATATATTTATCCAGCGTATAGTGTGATTGTTTTTTTAAATTCTGATTATATTTTGGATGAAGAAGAAAGTAAAGAAGTTACAAGAATGAAACAATTATTATTAAATAATGTTTTTTTAAGTGATATTGAAATACATTGTTAAGATATTCATTGTAGAAAGTAATTTAAAATAATTACTAATTAATTATATATTTTACACAACGCTTAACAACTCTGGTTTTATAGTACATATTGTTTTTATACATATATAATAAACAATAAGTTTTAAAGTTTTAAAGTTTTAAAGTTTATTAATCACTGACTATTTTCTAAGGTCTGTCCCTTAGAACCGTGCCAGCTTTGAATTACTCCCGAACGGAGTGAGGGATGTTTAATGGAGGAAAGATTGCGTAGCAATCTTTCATCGATTCACTAATCCATTTTAATGATTCTTCTATTTTCTTATACCAGAATTTAATAGTTTTGACAATTTCCTCAATTAAATTTAAGTAAGGGTTGAAAATATTACTCGAATCATTCTTAATCTTGTTTTTGATTTTAATTTCTTTATCACTGTTTTCAAAAAGATTTTTAACAAGCTTTAGGTCTATAATTTCCTCTCTATGATTATCTCTGTAGTTCTTCTCAAATTTTTTAAACCTTCTATTTTCTTTCCCTTTAAGTTTCCTTAATATTTCATTTTTACCTATAAATCTTGTATTGTTAGATGCCCTTTTGATTTTATCGAGTTCTCCTTTGCTATTTACTATTTTAAACATTAGATTGCTTGTACGAGTTATCTCATCCTTAGTTCTTTTGCAATCATCCAGCAAATGTTTAACCGTTCTATCTTTGTTACAGATATGACATTTCATTTTCTTTTGTCCATACTTATATTCTATTAATCCGTTTTTACGGTACCCAATGTACCTATATTTTGAAATGGGTGAGTCTTTGTTGAGCTTCATCCATAATACAATTAAATTGCAGCCTTGCTTAATTCGAAATTGCTTATTCCACGTGTATAGGTTGAAAATTGGTTCAGGGTTATATTCATTGTCGTCCGTTCTACCTCTGTTTTTAACTAAAAAACTGTATGTTTTAGAGATATATGACTCTACTTCATTTATATTAGGATGGCATATACCTTCTTTTGCTAATTCATCAGCTTTATCATTACCTTTGTTATTTAAAGCTCTAATCGCTACATTAGAATCTATGAAAATATTAGCTGTAACATTATAAGGTAACTCCCTAACTGCTTGTAAAACTGCCAAAATTTCTCCCTTATTATTTGAACCTTTTCCAAAATTCATTCTTCTATTGAAGATTTTAATTTTTCCATTTCTGTGGCCCCTTATATAAATGTCTCCTCCTGACCAACCTTTAAAGCAACTTCCATCAGTATAGATATTGAAATGTGTAAATTTTTCAATTTTGGACACTTTCTCTCTAAGAGGTTTACAACTCCCTTGTTTGATACAATATGTTTTTATTAACTTTTATATTTCATAAAAGACCCTATATAACAATTATTGGCAATAGATTCTGCTTTTGTCAAACCAAAACCTCCATCATTAATGTCTCTATAAAAAACCTCAGTGCTTAATTTCTTTTCTAAGCCCGCTTTGATTTTGATAGCACTTCTAATAATTGTATTAATTCTATTAAGAAAGCTTGGTTCAAATCTTTCTTCTCTACACAGATAAGAAATCTTGGAGAGTAATTTACTGTTAATTAACAAGTTAAGGCGGTACGGTTGGATATATTTGAGTGGTAAGAAAGTAGCTAGTAACCTTATTTTATCTACGATTTTAGATTGTTTTTCTCTTTTATCTTTGTTTTCCAAAATAAAGTATCTTAAAATTTCTACGTTTCTTCTTCTGCTAATGACCTAATCTGTTTCAATTTTCATTGTCTTCTTCCTATTAGTAGAATTAGATATGAAATT
>CADWAF010000096.1:0-13919 GCA_902984215.1 Willaertia magna
GTTGGTTTCACTATTATTTACTTGTCCCTCTTCTTCTTCTTCTTGGCCTTCTTCAACTTCTTTCTTTTCTTCAACAATTGCAGCATTATTGGTATCAACATTAACCTTTTCCTCTTCTTCTTTCAATTCCTTTTCTAATCCCTCAATTTCCAATCTTCTCTTCTCTTTTGCTTGTTCAACCTTTTCATTCATCCAATCAAAATAAATTGGAAAAACTTTTAAAGAAATACTTTTAGAAAGTAATTCAAAAACATTTCTTTCAATAGTAAAATCACCTATAGTATAAATAGAAATATTTAATTCATGTAATGCTTTATAAATTGAATAAGATGGTCTTGAAGGTAATGAGATCTTTTCATTTTCTTTTAATAAATTAATTTGTTGCCATATTTCTCTTCTGGATGGATGATTCCATTTAGTGTTAAATTCATTATCACTATTATCTTCATTAATTGTTTTATTGTTAGTAGATGAAGGATATAGATATTCTTTTGTTTGGTTAATGAATTGATTAGTTGTAATTGTAATCCAATCATTAAAAGTTATTAAATAAATTTCATTAAATAAATTTTCAGTTTCAATAAATAATTTTTGTAAATTTTCATTTTCATTAAAAATATTTTCTTTCTTTTTTAAATTTAATTTTAATTTCTTAATAAATGTATATTCATCTTGTTGTTCTAATCCTATACCACTATTAACACTATTATTTTGTAATGATTGTAAATTTAATTTCTTTACATAAAATTGTGTCATTAATTCAATTAATAAATCATAAAATAATTTTTTTAAACATTTTATAATTCTTGAAAAATATAATTGTTTTTTAATTGATAAATTTTTAGTTAAATTTTCAATTATTTTTAAATATTTTTGATTTAAATTAAAATAATTTTTAAAAATAATATCTTCAATTTCTTTAATATTATTTAAATTTACAATTTCAATATCTTTAATAATTTCAAATAATTCTAAAAGAAATGGTTGTAATTGTTTTTCAAAAAATTCATTTTTTACAATTTTTGTAACTTGTTTAGTTGTACCTGAAATTGTAATTGGTTGATAAAATAAATTATTATTTAACAAATTATTATTATTTGATTGTAAATTGGTAGGAAAATGTTGTAAATTAGTTTTATAAATAAACCTATCAAATAAAACATTTGACGTTACAACATTAGATTTCCAAATCTCTTCACCAATATTTTCAATCTTTTCATTTTTATAATTTTCTTCTTCTTTTAAATTATCATTTAAATTATTATTATCAATAAAATTAAATAAAGATAGATCATTAAATTTCTTTTCAATTAAATAAATAATTTGTTCATTAAAAATTGTTAATAAATAATTCCAATTATTTAAAATTGGAAATTGTAAAGTTATATCTTTCCAAATTAAATTTAAAAATTTTATAATTTCTTCTTCTTCTGTTGTTAATATTTGTTGTTGTGATAAATGACATGGTTTATTGTAAACATAATTTAAAATTAAAATAAATTGATTTGCTAAATTTTTTGCGTTCTTTAAAAATATTAAATTTTTTAAATTATTTTTTAAATTTATTAAATCAAAAAGGTTTTCCATTTTTTTAATTTTGTTTACAATAAATAATTTAAATAAATAATTACAATATTCAGTTAACCAATTTTGTAAAATTTCATTAAAAAAAGTTTCATTGGTTTCTTCTAATTTAGTTTCTAATTTTGGTTTTACAAAAATTTCATATAATTTTATAAAAGAATCTTGTAATAAAATTGCTGTAATTATCTTTGTATCCTTTTCTTTTACAAAATTTAATAAATCAAAATGAAAATGAAATGATTTTTGATTTGTGACATTTTTTGTAAAATTATATTTCATAATTTGATAAATAAAATGATTAATAAAAAATAAATTATTTTTTTTGTTTTTTTTAAATAAATGATAAGCAATAAAAAATGTAATTTGAAATTGATTAAATATTTCTTCTATTTTTGTAAATTTGGTTATATTTTGAGATCTTAATTGTAAATAAAATTTAAATATTTCTAAATTTGTTAATTTTTTACATAATTTAATAGAGGCTAAACATTGAATATATTCCTTTTTAAATTTTAAATAAATAAAAAATATTTAAAAAAAAACTTACAATATCTTTTTTATCATTTGACAATAAAATATTTTTACATTTTACTAATAATTGATTTTTAAATTGTTCTAATAATTTAATTTTCATTGTAATGGAATCCTAAAAAAAATAATTATTAGAAAATATAATAAAATTTTAATTACCTTATTCGTTATTAATTCTAATAAAGAAATTGCAGATAAATAACATGTTGTTGCATATAAATACATTTCATGAGTTACACAGTGAAACATCTAAAAAATTAAATTATAAATTTTTAAATAAATAAACATACCCAATCTGTTAATTGAATAAATTGTTTACAATTTTCACTTTCAGATGGTTTTAAATCATTTATTAAAACATCATTATTACTATTATTAATTTTATGTTTATATTCATCAATTAATTTAGTCATTTCTTGGAATTGACTTGTACATAAAGCAGATAAATTTTGAATAGAATTCATACAATCTGCAGCATCTATTATATCATAATATCTTTCACCAACTAATGTACGTAATTGATTTTGTTTATTCGTTATTTCTTCTCTTTATATTCCGCTAGTGTCATGAATTTATGTTGTTTTAAACTTACTCTGTTCTACTCTTTATTAATCGGATTTCTTTGATAGAATGAGTTTGAAATAACTCCTTGATAGAATATTCCGAAGATGCCACAACTTGATCATTTCGAAGCATTTTTATTTTAAAAAAAAATTAAAAAACAAAATACAATGTACAAAAAAGAAGGGCCTGGAATAATTAATGGGCACAGTTGGACCTAATAGTCAATTATAATAATATAATATTAAACAGTTGTCTAAGTATTACAAATGTTGCTAAGGAAGTTAATATCGAATGACGGCTGATGCAAGAAAGGATATCAAATAGAATTATTGTTTGGTAGGGGTATTGTTATTTCCTTTGTTGACTTGTTTAATGACATAATCTACAATTCTCCAAATAATGACACCAGCTATTGCCAAAATTACTAATACAATTAACACTAAGACCAGTTTTTCAGTGGCTAGCCTTCGCATAAAGGAAACAACTTCGGCTTTTCCTCTTTTAATAGTGTCTCCTAATTCATCTAAATCTTTATCAATTCTTTCTAATTGTTCTCTTTGTCTTTTAAGCATTTCTAAGGAATCAGCTGCTATTGCCTTTGTATCTTCAGCCTTTACAATAAGTCCTTGAACTATTTGTAATGAATCATTATGTAATCCATATATATCTTTAAATAGATCATCTACAACTTGGTCATGGGTAATCTTACCACTTTTCTTATCATTTACTTTTTCAGAAGAAGAGGCTTCTACAATAACAACCTCATCCTCTTCATCTTTACGTTTCTTTTGTTTAGTGTTCTTTTTAGGTTCTTCTGGAATTATTTTTTCTTTTAGGGATTTATCCTTAGCAGTTTCATAGTTTTGCGTTAGCTTTTGAATTTCTGCTTTTAATTCTACAGCTTTTCTTTTCCATTCAGGGCTAATTCCTTCTCTTAGTATTGCTCTATTTAAGCCTCTC
This sequence comes from Willaertia magna, assembly GCA_902984215.1. Lineage (NCBI taxonomy): Eukaryota > Heterolobosea > Eutetramitea > Acrasida > Naegleriidae > Willaertia > Willaertia magna. The sequence goes on from CADWAF010000096.1 coordinate 3,640, forward strand.
CAATTCTTTTGAGCTTTCTTAATTTCTTCTTCTATTTCATCAAATAAATTTTGTTTTTCTCTTCCCTGAGTTTTGTTGGCCTTAATGATCATTCTAGATGTGGCCTCGCAACCTTCTCTTATCTCATCTTCATAATACTCTGGGTTTTGTTTCTGCATTTTTTTGGCGCTGTTTTTACATGAGGAACACCTGGACTGTACTGTAACCAAATTTCTTTTGATTCCTTATAGAAGCTAATCAGAGTAATAATAATCAATTTATTTATCACTAATGCTTCAAACTTAATTGAACTATATGGTTAAGCTTAATTAATATTATTATTACTGATTATGGGGATGCAGTAGTGGTTAGGTATACAAAAAGTAAATCACCATTCTTTGGACTGGATTCCTCTAAAAACCATTTGTCTAATTCAATTTTTAAATCACCATTAAATCTATCCATTTCTTTAATCATTATTCTATTTACAATTAAATTTTTATCTTTAATATCTATGTCAGGAAGTTTTAATTGTAATCTAGAGAAAAGATATTCTTTAAGGCCATTAAAATATTCCATAGCTAAATCAGCTCTTGTATTTGATTTGGAAGGAGCAACTAAATTATTGAAATGTAAAGTCACTGATTGTTGTTGTGAAATCCTATTTGACAAAATATAATCAAAATTATTTATATTTAAATATGTGGAGTATAGTAGGTCATTATTTAAAATATAATTAACAATTATTCTTATTTGTGGTGAAATATTACTATTGTTATCGGAAGTTGAGGTAGATGGAACTTGCTCAATAATCATATTATCATTTGGTTTTGATATTGTTGATGTACTAATACAACCATTAATACTTCCATTAGTTAAAGATTTGTTTGTTTCTTTCTTTTCATCTTGTTGTTTTGGAATATTATTCTTTTTTCTATTTTCTTTTTTTATCTTCTTTTGTTTTAAATATTCATAGCATCCTTCACAAAACCAAGGTTTATCTTCTTTTGGAATGGTTCTAAACTTTGGAGGACAGCACAATTGATGAAAACCTTTATCACATCTATTACAAAATAAAATTTCATTTCCTTCGGAGTATTCCGCTCCTCCACAAACATTACAACATTTACATTCAATGCATTCCCAATCTTTTGCAAACTTTCTTGAAAAATGTTCATTTTCATAACATTTTAAATGAATTTTAAATCCACAACTTTTACAGGTTAACATTAAATCATTGGGTGTTTCTCTTTCTGACTTGTGACAAACAAAACAAACTATTTCTTCAATACCATCAACTATTCCCTTTGTTAAATCTTTTTTTTGTTTCTTTAATGGTTTTCTATTTCTCTTGGCCTTTTCCGTTGGTAAATTTATATTTTCCAAGTCATCCATAGTTAAAGATTTGTCTTCATCTTCGGAAGAATGTTGACGTTTTAAATCATTCAGTTTTTCTTTTGGAGAACTCTTCATTTGAGGTGAATTGTTGGACTTGGCTTTTGTGGCAGTATTTTTTCTTGATGACTTTGTGGCTCTTGAAAACTTTGAATTCACGAATCGGTATTGCTTTGCATAGCCTTATTTTTCACAACAGTTTTGTAAAGTGATGGTTTGAATTGTTGAGAAAGAAATGCAAATTAAGCGGTTCCAAGTCGTTTGGTGAAGAAGCAAATAATTCGGAAGGTTAATTAAAAGGAGTGGTATTATACTTACAAGTAGAACAAGCAAATCCTGGAACAATATTTGCTTCTGGAAAACATTTTTGATAATCTTTCATGTTGCTATCTCTCACTGTATAAGTCTTTGAAAATCTATTTCCGCCTGTCTTCCCACAACAAACACATACCTTTTCTTCCTTACTTAAGTTTGTTGGGGTGTTTGGAGTATTGGTATTACTGGTTGAAACAGCTTGTACTAATGAGAGTAAAACATTAGCTTCCTTTTCGTTATCTTCACTGCTGACATCACTAGGTAAACTGTTACTTTCATCTATTACTAACAGTTCATTATTCGAGTTGTCTATTAGTGAGGAAGATGAATTTGTTAGATTGTTGTTTTGTTTGGCTAGTTCTGTTGAGAAGTCCCTACAGTTTCCTATTGTCGCGTTAGGCTGAATTGCACTAATGAAGGATGTTGCTCCTTCTATTTTTGTTGGATATTGGGTGCTTGCGCCTTCATTAATGTTGTTCATGATGGAATTAGGTGGATGCGTTTTATTTTTGTTTTTTATGCAAAGTTGTGTTGGACTAGAGGAGGACAGTTGTCTGACTTAAAGGGAACACAAAGAAAATTTTTGTTAGATCGTATGTAGGACAATATAGATTAGATGTAGATGTTGTTCTATGTAGATTACTTGAGATTTTTTGATGTTTTTTTTAATATTTGGTAGTGTTACAGTAGAATTAGAATGGTGTTAGCTAGCCGTAAGTTTTAAGAAGTGGTAGGTGTAAGAAATCCGTTCTATATGTGGTGCAGGAAAAAGGCTTGTTGTGGTGGAGAGTAGGCCTGGCGAAGAGAGTTTTAATTTTTTGCTGTTTTTAAACTTCTAATTTTGTAAAGCTAAAATTTTTTAGTTTTGAAACTTGTATGGTCTGGACGAAGGATGGAATAGATGTGTGATAGGAATTGGGTCAAACCCTAGGAATTAACACTCCTTGTTGGGATATTAGTTAAAACTTAATGCCAAAGATAATAAGATGCACCAATGATATTACAAATAATTATCGGTTCACGTTCACATTGCAAGGCATTGTCGGGAAGACTAAAAACCGCCAAACACACAGATACTGATCATCTAGTCCAAAAAAAATAATGTTCATAGTAAATGGGTACTCAAAGGAATCAGAAGAGCAACATACTTACTAATGGAAAACTTTTGTCAGCCAATAGTAATAACAACAGTGGAATTAAGGGAATACCTCGGTTATCAGGCAGTGGACTGGGACTATCAATTCCGACACTGAGGCAAACAAACAATTCCTCAACAGATTTTAATTTGTTGAACACCTCAAAAACTATCGGAATGCAAAAAACACCTTCTCCAATAGATAGTACTTTTAATTGGAGATCCAAGTTATTGCAAGCAGAGGTGAAACTAAAAGAGTTGGTAGAGAAGTATGCATGCATTAGGGAAGGATATAAAAAGGTTAGCTTACTTGAAGGAGCTCTAGGTATATTAGATGAAATGGCAAGATTCGCAATAGAGCCAGCTGAAAGTTATATCTTTAGGACAATTCACGCAGTTTTTAGCGACTGTTTATTCATAGATAAGAGTGATGAATTATTGAAGAAGTTTAGCACTGCTTTTTCGGAAGAAGAGAAAAGTCTAACCAGAATTCCTTTTTTTACTTTTTACGTGAAAGAAAAGTGGAAAGAGTAAGTTTTTTGAATTCAACTTCTTTTTGGTAACGGACTTTCAAAGAATTACTTATTCTTTACAAGAAAAAGCTGCTAATGATTATGAGTCCATAGAAAAGAATGAAGAGAAATTAAAGAAAATGATGTAAGTAGACGAGTTTCATTACTAAAACCGGTAAGGATTAAGAATGAAAAACTGAAAAAGTCTAATGACGAGTTGCAATATCAAGTAGAAAAAGCAAAGAATCAAATGGAAAAAACTAAAGAAGAATTAAGGAAGCAAAAGAAATATGCTGAAAATGTTATTGAGGATTTGAAACAAAAGTTAGAGGAATCAGAACATAAAGTATCTAAGTTGCGATTAGATGTTAGACAGCTAAGGGCAGTGAAGGAAGATAACGACAAAAAGAAAAACCAGTATTCTTTTTCAAGAAAAGAAATAATAGGAACACTGAAAGAAATGCATAGTCTAGAGGAAGATACTGCAATGTTAAAGTCATTGTTTAGTCAGTTAGAGATCCTGGAAAATAAGAGAATTGATGATTTTGAATCAGCCTATCATAAATCAAAAGAAGCAATGGTAAGTTTCATGTCGCAAAACCTAACCTTTTTAGAAATCACAAGTAAGATCAGATTTCTTAAATGATATTCAAGTAATAACTAATGAAATGCAAATGATAAATGAAAATTTGAAAAAGGTTGACAATTACCACTATAAACAAAAGAAAAAACTTTACATTAAGGATGACGAATGTGCTTGGGAGCATGCAATTGGAAATGATTTAACCTCTCCAATGCTAGGTTTGGATGTAAGTAAACCTAATCAAAGTTAAAGATTTTACCAATTTTAAGGCTCTTTCATTAAGATCTTATATTGAAATATACCAGTCCAGAAACGGAAAGAACTTTAAAACTCTTTATCGTGCTATAGTGACACCTCATTATACACCAGAGATTTTAGAGTTACCTTCTGGAACAACTCATATTAAAGTAATACATTCGAAATATAATTATACTAACCCTCACCCAAACATTGACGAAGTTATTTCTTCGTCTAAGTGTCATGAGATTAGAAGTTATAAAAAGCCTGCAGTTTTAGAAGAGGCAACTACAACATTAACTCCTGCCAATACAGTTGGAAAAATTATAAAATCAAAATTTGGGACTAGTGCCCCTTCTGTGAAATGTAGAAATATGACCTTGCTACAGGTTAGGGAAATAATATTTGACACTTATATGATTGTACTAAAGGGAAGAGAACATAAGAAAGAAAAAGGCTTGGAACTTGCTTTCATTGAAAATTTAGAAAAAACGTTTTTGTTACCTGAAATTGTACATAAAGTTAGCTATGAATTTTTAAAAGCAATTGATGAATATAGATTGAGACACGCTGTAAGTATTTAATGACATTACTCTAATAGCTGTAGGATATTCTTGCTTTTTATAAATCGTTAGATGGAATAGGAGATACAGCCTTTGGTTCTTGTGTATCCATTGCTTTATATGTATTGCGAAATAAGTGGTTACAGTACACAACAGACATTAAATCATCAATTACTAAAGATAATGTTACCGAGATAATCAATTACATTTACATTGATATACTTGATGAGGTTGTGAAAAGTAAAATAATAATTGACGTACTTAATGTTGACACAAAGTGTTTGGAAACTAATCAATACTATTTAAACAAATTAAATACTTATTTCATTGTAATATTTAGAGATGTGACAGAGCACTACTGTGAGGAAATTGAAAGTATTGTTTTATCTAGGTACAACAGAGAGTACCTTAATTTGGAAGATTTTGTGAATATATTCAAAGAAAAAGAACCTTATATGAATGAGGACATTCTGAGAAAAAGATTTATTGAGGCAACCAAGAAGGAGCCTGTTCCTGTAACCCTGACTAATCAATCGCTTTCTGGTTGTCTATCGAGTAGAAACATTGGTTGTAAGTATTATTTATTGTCTTTTTCACACTCACAACCTAGATATTTATGCAGAGTACAAGTGGATGGGCATATACAAAAGAATGTATAATGAGATGTTCCAGTGATTGTTCGTTAGGATTACCAAAGAACTTGTTTAAAGGGTTTCGGAAACTCTGCACAAATATTTAAAGAAATTTATAAAGAATTAAATTTAGCACAAAACAAAAAATGTCTGCATTGAAATTTTGGTGTGATGACAACATTGTGTTTGAGATTGTTCAGTTTTTACTCGGAAAGAGTACAGAGAGCATCTTTGTAAAAGACCGTACTCTAAATTTATTACTAGTTAACTCTTCGTTTTACAAAGTAATAGTGTCAAAATAAGACCATTCCACTTTACCAGAATGATGAAATTTTATGATGATGTTTATTTAAAAAATCATTTACATTTTTCTTCTTTTTTAAACGTTGTAAACAATTGTAACAAAAGAATTGAACTGTTTAATACCGAAAGATCAAGATATTGGACCCATTTAAATGTGACAATGGAAAGATATTCTTTAATTTGTGTTTTACAAAGGAAGTGGAATAGTTCTAAAAGTTTTAGAGCTTCTAAACCGTATGGCTTTGTTAAATTACTGCCCTCCACCATTAGGAATGATTTAGAATTTTTCGCTTATTTACTACAACTAGGTTATCCTATAAGGGTGTTGACATGCGCTAGTTCAGAATTAAAGAGTAACGTCTCTTTGAAATATTTTTTAAATTATTTAATTTCTAGGAACAATTATTACGCTACATATTACCTGATTGAGCATTATCCAATTTTAAAACAAATTGAAAAGAAAAAATTATTAAATTTCATTCCTTTAATTTATTACAACAAAAAAACAAAACAATTAGACCTAACAACCTATAATGATGATATAATAGATTTCTATGAAGAGATTAATTCGGATTTTATTTTAAAACAAATTAACAATTGTACTTTAGCTTTAAAATTTGTTCCAGATTTAGATATTAAAAATTTAATTATAAAAGCTCTTTCTAGAAATGGCTTGGTAATTCGTTATTTACAAAACAATAAATGTGTGAATGAAAATTATCAAGGTATGTGTGAAACAGCTGTTATGCAAAATGGTGTTGCCCTTAAATACGTTGATAAATCAAAACTATCTGATCCTATTGCAGTTTATAAGAAAGCTGTTGAAAATGATGGCAAGGCAATACGTTTCATTGATGAACACTTTGTAAATGATGATTTATGTAGGATTGCTGTTCAACAAAATTCCAATGCCTTAGACCACATAAAAAACACAAATAGCTATTTCTATTGTAATGACGATAACTGGCATTATGTCAAAGGTAGAGCGTTTCAAAGACATTATGGAAGAACTGTTTCCAATTATGCAAGATATGATATATTTTAATTAACCTTAATTAAAATAATTTATTGTCTGCCTTCAGCTTCTACTAATCTTTCATACGCCTTTCTTAATTGTTGAGCGTAATGTTCATCTTTTGGAACACTTTCTCCTTTTGCCACCATATCAGACATTGCAAGAAAAGCTTCCTTTGAATTTAAAGCAGCAGCTTGAGTATAACGTTCATAAGCTAAACGTAAATTCTTTTGTACATAAATACCATTATAATACATAACTCCTAAACAATATAGAGCATTTCTATTCTTTCTTTCACCTGCCAATTGATAAAATTGGAAAGCCTTTTCATAATCAACTGGATTTCCCTCCTTACCATGAAAATATCTATCTGCTAATTCGTATAAAGCATTGGAACTTTGTAATTGAATAGCTGTTTTAAAATACTTTTCAGATAATGAGACATCTTGTTTACACTTATCTCCAGTCTTATACATACAATAAACATAATAAGCTGCTTCTCCATGACCTAATGAAATAGCCTTATTTAAATATTCTAAAGCCTTCTCTGTATTTTGTTCCATCGTATTAATACCATGATGTATTGAATTACCAACAAAATAGTTTGCCTCAGCAGAACCAAACGATGCAGATTTCTTAAAGTATTCCATTGCTAAAGAAACATCTTTCTTAACCTCAAACATCTCCGTAGAGTCAGGTGTTTGTTGCAATTGAGTATCTGTTAAATGTTCAAACCCATCTTTCGGAACAGTACTTCTCATCCCAACAAAATACATTGAAGCTAAATTAAATAAAGCTAAATAACTATCTTGTTTAGCAGCTAACTCTGTATAATGAAAGGCTTTCTTTAAATTTGCAGAAACACCACCCTTTCCCTCTAAATAAAACCTTGAAATAACCACTTGAGCTTCTACATCTCCTAAATCAGCAGCTTTCAAATAATATTCAACTGCTAACTTCTCACTCTCTTTAAAACGAATATTCAAAACACTTTTCGTTAATCCCGGAAAGTTCTTTAAATACTCTTCAGGCTTATATCTTGCACTTAAAGCTTCACTTCCTAATTGACTTTTTAATAACTTTCTCTTTCTACTCTTCTCATCTAAATAAATATATGTTCCAGTCTCCTTCTCAAATTCAGTTCCATAAAGAAAACTTGTAGATTTAATATAATTAAACTTTTCAGGTTCTAACTCTTTCCCTGCAATAAAATTGAAAGCATCACTATACATTTCACCAATTAAGAAATTAGCTTCTGGATCATTATAGTTTGAAGATAATAACATATAATAAAAAGCTAAATGTGGATCTCTTTCAACTTTTAAAACTTTATAGAAATTTGAATAAATTGTTGAAAGTAATTTATATGATTGACTTTTAATATAATTTAATTTTTCTTTTGCTTTTATTAATTGTTCTTCTTCTTCTTCTTTATTTATTTCAATATCTGGTAAAGAAACTAATAATTCTAAACTTTTTAAAATTCTTTGTTTTAAAGCATCAGAAATTGGTTCTAATTTTATTTCTTTTTCTTGAATATTATTTTGATTGTCAAGTGATGGTATTTGTGATTGAGCTTTTAATAAAGATTGATTTGCCATTTCTTGATTAAATTTCTGAATTCTTTCAAATACTTGTGGCATATCTATTTTAATTAATTGTTGAAAGATTGCTTCAATTGTAGATAATTTGGAAATATCAAAAGGTTTTTTTTGAGTTGAATTAGTAGAGTTATTAGTTGAAGAAGAAGAAAAGAAAGAAGTATGATAGAAATGACATGATTGTTGAGAATAATATTCGTTATTGTTCCTATTTAATAAATTATTAGATTGTTTATAATTATTATTCAATTTGTAAATTATCGGAACAGTAATCAAGCCTTTCATCGATTTTTTTAACAAGAGACATTTTCTCTTGACAAGATTTATTTGCATTTTTTTTATAAAATTTTTTTAATTAAATTACAATAATTAAATATTAATAAATAATTATTATTAAATTAAAATTACAATAAAATATTTAATTAGCTTCATCTTCATCATCTTCCCCAAAATCTTCCATTACTTCTTCATCTACTTGGTTATAATTTGAAACAGAAGTATCTTGTGGTAAAGCATCTAAAGTTTCTAAAACATTTTCATTTTCAAGTGTTACAGCTTCAATCATTTCATTTTCAAATTGTTCTTCTTCTCCTTCTTCTTCTTCTAATTCATTATTTGTTGATTCAGTTGTTGATTCAAGATTATCCATTTGCATATCTTCAACACTTCCTTCTAATGGAGAGAAATCTTCTGTAAGATCTTCATTTGCGGAAACAATTTCGGAAGAAAAGTAGAGAATAGAACAGAAGAGAAGGACTAGGAGGGTTAGTAGAAAGAAAGCGTTACGTTTCATTATTGTTTGTTTGATTAATTATTATCTATACTACAAAAATAACTTTTTTTTTAATGATGAAAATGAAAAGTACTGAAAGGTGATTGCTGACTCTCTTAATGCCTCAAATGAAAGGTTTTTTGTTTGGAGGTATTTAAGGGTTATTTATCCATCCTTAAAAATTTATAAGCCATAAAATAGAAAGGATTGTTTACATTTAAATTATCTTTCGAACTAACTTCAAAATATTGAATAAATAAATCTTTAAACATCACATTTCTATTTGGGTCTATAAAACTCGTTAATAAATTATTTATCTTTTCATCTAATGATTTATTTCTCTTTGCAACACAATCACTTTTTAATCCAACAATACAAATTACCTTTTTTTCACTCTTAATTGCATCATTTAATATGACTTCATTAAATTTATGTTTATGTAAAAAGATGTTAATGACACAATCCTTTAAAAAGTTTTCCATTTTGTCAAAACTTATTTCGTTTGATAAATCAAAGCAGAGCATTATTCCTCTACTTCTTGCGACATAAACATTGACAAATGAGCGATGTTTATTTAATAATTCTCCCCCAACATCAAAGACATCGAAACGGTTTACAATAAAATCCATTTTTAATTTTTAAATTATTCCACAATAATGGGTGACGAGTCCAATAATGTTTAAATGATTTATTTAAAATTGATAAATTTAAAATCTCTTTCCTTGACAAATAACTTAAAATTAAAATCACAATTTCTTCACTTAAGTGAAAACTTTCCAGGGTCAAATAATTACTTTTAAAATTAAAAGTTTTTAATTGTAAATTATCTACACAACATTCCTTGTTACCAATTAATTCATGTATTAAATCATTTTCCAATAGAAATTTATATTTTTTAGATTGTGATTCATGAAGTATAGGAATCCTATGGTAATCTTCATCGTCTTCTGTTTTACAACAAATACATTGACCCATTTTTTAATGTTTACAACTGTCAAAAATTGTAAATAAAACGTACAAAAGAAAAATCTTGAATTAATATGCTTAAACATAAATAAAACCGTTTTAAGGGAAAACGAAACCGTTTTAACAAACTGTCGAAACGGTTTTAAAGAATTAAAAAAAAAATGCGCATTTCACTTCTCTATGAAAATGGAGTATTAAATACTCTTTTACAAATACCGGAATTAATTGATTTAATATTTCAATTTCTTGACATTAGAACTTTATCAAAAGTT
>CADWAF010000097.1:0-18747 GCA_902984215.1 Willaertia magna
TCAATAGAATATTTTGGCCATAATTTATTAAATAATTTAATAATTTCCATATCTTTTAAATTCCAACTATTTTCCTTCACATTTAACCATTCCAATTCTTTTTTCATTAAAGATTTAACGAAACCTTGATTTGGATAAATTTCTGATCTACTTTTAGCAACTTTTAAAACACTGTCACGTAAAGATAATTTCTCAAATTTCATTAAATAAAACAAAACGATTGAGGCACTTCTAGAAGATCCTTGTACGCAATGTATAAAACATTTTCCCTTAACTTTCTTTTCTGAACTACAACTGTCTTGGATTTGTTCGTGGATAAATTCTAAAGCTTCATCTAAATGGTTTTCAATTTTTGTTGAAAATGGATTATCTAAGATAAATATATTTTTATAGATAAATTCATTTGGGAAATAATTTTCAATATCTTTTGTAATGTTTAAAATACTGGTGATTCCAATTTTTTTTAGTTCTTGTAAATTATTTGCTCCAAAAGCGCTGCCTAAATATAATTTATTTGGAATTATTTCACAAATTGATTTCTTTTCGGAAATGTATTTTAATGAAATTTCTTTAAATGTTGTTGATTGTTGTGACATTTTTTTTATTAATTTTCAAAGTTTGTTTTGTCAATTTTTTGTAAAGTTGGTGTTGACTTGATTTTTGACTTCAACTGGATTTTCAAGTTCTCATTTCTTTGTAAAACGATTAACAATAAAAAAATTAAAGATAATATCTTAGCAAAGATGAAAATTAATAAAGGAAATTAAATAAAATAACAAGTTAGTCTTGTAAAGAATTTTAGTAACAAATTTTAATAATACCATGATTTTTAAAATGTCACTTTTATCTTTTTTCAAATCCAGATTTTTACTAAATTTATAAATAAACCATAAACATCTCTTATCCTTCTTTCCACTATAAACAAACAATTTTCATATTGTTATCAAAAGGAAGACAATTTATTACAACGGAAAAAAATGTTCAAGACATTATTTGTGGTCAACTTGTTTTTGTTATTTATTTATCTTCTTAATGTTAATGCCAATGAATTAAATGAATTAGATAACAAAACATCTAAACCACTTAATTCTTTACAATTAAAAGTTCCCGTAAATGTAACGTTATCTGCAGGTGAATCGTCTAATTTCTTAATTGTTTTAAAACCAAAACAACAAGTCAATTTGTATTATATGCAATATTCTAAAAGTATTTTACAATTTATTTATGTAAATAATGTAAATCCAACCAATGATAATTCTAATTCTTTTATTCTTTATCCAAAACAACAAGTTGTTGACGAACGTCAAATTTATTGTTCTTCTACTTTTATTCATCCACATTACAATGCTTGCTACTTTAATGTGAAAGTTACGAATGGTGAGGCAATTGGTGAGAATTCAGTGTTGTTACAATTGATTGAGAATAAAGAGTGTCCATCGTGCCCAACTTGTAACAAAAATGGTGGCCATGGTCATCGTCCTGATGGCTATCATAGAAATAGATATAAAGATTCAGGTTGTCCAGATACTCTAATTTGGTTTGTAGTTGGTGTAGGTGTAATGCTTATAATTGCTTGTATTGTTGTAATGTATTGGCTTATTAAATATAGAAAAGTCTTAAAGGAATTAAATTGGTACAGACGTAACGTTGTTTACGCAACAATTGTCCCTCCACCTGTTGCCTCATTTAACAATTCTGTTGTTGGCGAAGGCACAAATAACAATACTACTAATAATTAAATAAATTATAATAAGAGAGAGTAAAACAATAACGCTATTAATAATAAAATTGTCTGTAAAACATTAGAATGATTAGTTTGTTGTTGTTTAAAAGTAATCTTAAAGTATTAAAAAACCAATAGATAGCGCTATTCACCCTTAAAAACAAAAAAATATCTTTAAGGTTCGTCGAAATCTCGTTTCTATTATTAATTTAAAAAAATAAATTTTACTTTTGTTGTTAACAAAGCTTTTTTCAAGTGTCTTTCTTTCTTTGAATCCCCTTGCTGCTTCAATACTAACTTCTTTCCGTAGTTGAGTCAAGCGAGGGATTATTTTGTAACTTTTTAAAAATTTTGGCCTCCAATCAACGTCAGCGAAAAACATTTCAAAAAAAAATTAATCTATTTATTTTTTAAAAATTCAGTTTAACGTCATTAATAATAGAATTTAAAACACAAGAGAAAACTTTTCTGTTGTCATCATCAATTCTTTATTCCTCCTCATCTTTCATCTATCATCAATCATTATCTTTATCGCATAAGTACAGACAATTGATTGTATTATATTATTATATTACTATAAGACACAATACTCCACAACAAGATATTCTAGAAACTTAACTAAAAATCCTAGATAAACGTTTCATCACTTTGTTTTAATCCATAAAACAATAAGCATTATTGAATTCAAATTCATCATCCCGACGACAGTTAAATTAACTTTGTCAGCAAAACAAGCCTACAGCTAGCCTATCATATAAACAAATCCTAACTAACTCCATCATATCATGACTATCCCTAATAAGATTGGATATGATCCTAAACAAATTGCATATGAACGTAGAATTGCAATGTATATGAATGCTGGAGGAACTTATGTTCCATATCCCGCAACACATATGGGTCATCCTAATGCAAACCCAATGGATCCAAATAATACTACAAATAATAATAATGGCGCCACTCCAACGCACCATGGTCATCAGTTAACAACATCACCTTATGGGAGTGTAGTTGGTACTCCAACTTTTTCTTCTCCAACTTCTGGGAATATTAATCCTTATGCTACAATGTATGGAACTAATCCTACAATGCAAACACCTACTTCAGTACAAGTATCTAGTTCTAATAATTATAATGTAGCCCCAACACCTAATAATACTCCAAATGTTACTCCTTCAGCATCTACAACTAATACTCCTAATTCAGGTAAGAAGAAACGTAAGACTGAAGGTACATCTAAAAAGAGTACTGGGGGAGGTAAAAAGAAGAATTCTAAAACACCTAAGGCATCTACAAGTAGTACTACCAATGCAAATAATAATAATGATAATCAAGCCTTACCTTTAGCATCTTCCCCAACTACAACTGATATGTTCTCAACAAACAATACAACAGTTAATGGAGCAACTAACAACCCTTCTCCAATAGCAACTACCATTATGAAATCCTCAAAAGTGGTTAAAGAAGAGATAACCCAAATAAATGAAATCTTTGATAAAGCCTTCCAAAACTTAACTCAAAGATTCCAAAATATAAGCCTTGTAGATAAGAACCATATAGAAACCAATATTATTCAAAAGAATGTACCTCAACCAGATAGTTTAACATTACGTGAAGAATGGAAGAATGTTTTACAAGAAGGATCTTCTTCTATATTACCACCTCCAGCTGATATACATTTAGTTAACTCTTTACAGTCTGGTAACAATGGAACAAGCACTGGTGTAGATAATGAGAATAGTGTTGAACAAACAACTCCACCAATGATGAAGCCATTATTTAATATTTCACATATTATGAAGTTATTGTTTAATTATCCAATTATGGAAAAACAAGAGAAAAGTTTAATTTATAAAGAAAATTATTTAGATATTTCAAATAATGAAAATGTAAATGAAATATCTAACTTTGTAACAATAGATTGTATTTCGGTAGAGAATATTATTGAAAATATTGTAAATGATTGTGAACAATATTTTAACAAACAATCATTACAAGATAAAGAGTCATTATCAAATTTAGAGATGATTGCTTTATTAAAAAAGAAATTAAATGAATATATTGAGAAAAATAGAGAAGAAATGGAAAAGAAGCTAATTCAAATGGGAAATACATTTAATTGTTATAAATATATACAACAACATAAATTATTTGAGTTATTGAAAAATCAGTTATCAAAACTGTTGGACGTTTCAAATAAACAATATGAGGAAAAGATTAGAATAGAATTTGTAGAACAACAATTAAATATGAATAATGATAATTTATCACAAAATGCAAATGATATGGATTATAATTTAATGGATACAGAAGATATAATAAATAATAATAATAGTAGTGGCGATTATTCTAAAAATATATCATTAATTGAAATGACACCTAAAGAGATTGTAATGGTATTCCTTGGAAAGGAAGGTATGACACAACAACAAAATCAAGAAGATGTAAATAGTTTTTTGGAAAGATTTAAAGAATTACAAAAACAATATAAAATTGAATGTCAATACATAGATGATGGTTTAAGGAAATGGCAAGATAATTTTACACAATTATTTAATGAACAATCACAAATAAGGATAATATCATTTGAAGAAAAACATAGATGTTTAAAATCATTAGAATATCGTTTTCAATATATTAAAAATTTATTAAAAGAAAAATATTTAACAAAAGTATTAAGTTTACAAGAAAATACTTTACAAAGATCGAAACGTAGAGGTAATTTACCTAGACATGCCACAACCATTTTGAAACAATGGTTATTCTCTCATTTCTTACATCCTTATCCAACAGAAGAAGAAAAGAAAGAATTGTGTTTAGAAACTGGTTTAACATTAACTCAAGTTAACAATTGGTTTATTAACCAACGTGTACGTACATGGAGACCAATGCTTGAAAGTATGATTGAATCTGAAAAGGAAAAGGGAGATGTTAATCCTGCAACAAGTGCAATGCTGTCAGCTGCTGCATCAAGCGGAGCTGGAGAAAGGGGAGGATCTGGTTCACAAAAGAAGAGAAAAAGAAAATCAACAAATCAACAACAACAAGCACCTCAACAACAAGTGATGCAACAACAAATACCACCAAATGCATTACCTGTTAATTCACCACCAATGCAACAAAACATGTTTACAAATGAAGGGGTAGTTTATCCTCAACAACAAATGATGTGGAATAATAATCCAAATGTAATTAATACAAGTAATCCTCAACCTTATTTTGAACAACAAAACTTATTTTTTATGGGTGGGGAATCTCCAACACAATAAAAAACAAAATTATGAATTTGTAAATTTATTATTGAACAACAAAATTTATTCAAACTTTTATTGTAAATTTGTTTTATATTTCAGAATTCTAAAACGCACTCGAAACGGAAGCCGCAGCATTCATTAGCCCAAAGTTTAAATTTCAGAACAAAAAAATAGACTTCTGACATAATACCTTATAATGCAACAATATTTGACTGGTTTGTTTTGGCAAGAAGAACAAACAACCCCGCAAATTAATAAAGAACAAATAGAAAAACAAATTGAAGAATGGAGAAAGAAATTAGATAAATTTATTTGCCCAATCAGCCAACAAATAATGATAGATCCAGTAATTATTGAAACGGGTCAAACTTATGAAAGAAAATCAATTGAAGAATGGTTTAAATATAGAAATACATGTCCAAGTACTGGTTTACAGTTAAAATCTAAAATATTGACAAATAATTATGTTTTAAAATCTGCAACTCAAGAAAAAATTGTAAAATTTATTAAGAAAGTTATTCATAATGTTTTTATTTGGTATAACAATGATAATTTAATTACAACTTGTCACTCCTTATTGAATGAATCATTGGATTTAATTAAAAATAATAGTGATTGTAAAGATTTACAAAATGAATTATATAATTTAAAATTTGATTTATTTTTAAAACTATTAAAAGTTCAACAAGAAGAAGATCAAATATTAACTTTATTTTTAAAAAGTATTAAAGAATTAAATGATATAAATATACAACTTTACCAAATAAAAAAATTATAAAATAAGTTAACTAAAATAAATAATATACAAACATATTATACTGAGTATTTATATTTATTAATTAAATCATCCATTTATGACAATAATTTACTAAAAGAAGTATTTATTCAATATAATAGATTAAATTTTATTGATAATAATTTGATTGAACAAGTTTTAACAAAAGTAAAAAATAATTGTTTAGAATATTTAACAATTTTAAATATTAATAATAATTACAATAAAAATATATTATTACAAAAATTAATGAATATTAAAATAATTGGAAATTCTAAATTAGTATTTATTCCATTTTTTAAAAATTTATTTAAAAAAATTTATTTACAAAATATTTGAATAAAGTATTAGATTTTATTTATGAATTTTATGAATTAAATGATGAAAAATTAATTATTTATAAACAATTATATTTTAAAACAAATAATATTAAATATTTAGAACAAATATATAATTTAAATAAAAATGATAAACAAATTGAGAATCAATTATTAAATGAATATTTAAAATTAAATATTTTAGATAAATATTTAGATTTATATATTAAAATAAATGAAAATAAATTAGATCATTTTAATATTATATTATTTAAATTATTATTAAATCAAAATACAGAATTAAAAAATACAATAAATACTTTACAAAACACAATACAACAACAAAATGACAAAATTACTAATTTAGAAAAAAATAACGAAATAACTTATCATACAACATTAAATCACATTACTAATACATCAAAATTAATTTATGACGTAAAAGAAGATATTGATATGTTTTATGATGATATTGAAGAATTACAGAAAGTGACTGGAATTTTTAATTATGACGAAGACAATAAAGACGATAAAGAAAATAATTTAGAAACAATTAAAGATGAAAATATTAATAGTAACAAAATTGTTAATTCTTTAAAAGTTTTAAATGAATTAGACATAATTAATAAATTTAAAATAATATATCCAGAATATTCCAATCAATTTGTAACTATTATTAAAATTATTACACCATTAAATGTTAAAAAAGGAAAGAAATTTTACTGCATTTAATTTAAAGTGGTGTTTACAATTTTATCCAAAAGGACACAATGATTTTTCAAAAGAAGGAGAGTGTGCTATTTATTTATATTTAAATAGTAAACAAAGTAAGGCTATTAAAATTAAATATTTAATATCTAATATTAATTTGGAAGATACTTCAATTAGAGAATATGTTCAAAAATTTACAAATGTTGCCAATGGTTATGGTAATGCTGGTTTTAAACAAACAGATTACATTTCTTTTATTGAAAACGATAAACAAATATTTAATGTATTAGTTGCAATGAAAAGACAAAATTAATTGTTAAATAAAATAATCATTTTTTTACGTTTTTTAAATAAAGTTTACAATTTTGAACACATTGAAACAGTCCCAAGAAATTCATTGTAAAAGATAAAAAAAATGTCAAAACAGCGTGTTAGTTACTTTGAAGATGAGAAATTCATTCCTTTAAATAATTTATCTTTTAAAATAAAACAAATTTCTAGCTCTACAGAAAGTGTTTTAATGTTAACAACTGATTTTCAAGTTTTTTTAAAAGGAGAAATAGGAGAATATAATTATAATGATTTTACAAAGCTACCTTTTAAGAATATTAAATATATTGCAAGCGGAGAACTATTTAATTTATTAATTGATGATTTAAATAACGTTTTTATTTGTGGAGAGTTAGAAAACACAAAATATAATTCTTTTACAAAATTTGATAAAATTAAAGATGATATTAAATTTATTGTAAGTGGTGCAGATGTTGTAATTGTTACAAAAACAAATAAATTAATTATTTGTGGACTTTTACAACCATTTAATGGAACAGAGTTTACAAAAGTAGATGGACTTTCCATTTTAGAAAATACACCAAAAAATATTGAAATTAAAGATTTACAAATCGGATATTATCATTCAGTTTTATTAGACAATTTAGGAAATGTTTATGGAAGTGGTGAAAATAAAAATGGTCAATTAGGAAACACGGATGAGACTACTTTAAAAGAATACACAAAATTAAATATTCCATTTAAAGTAAAAAAGATTGCAACTTATACTGAAGGAACTTTACTATTAAGTTATAATAATGAACTGTATGGAAGTGGTTTAAACCACAACCATCAATTAGGGATGATAGGAAGTTTTGATGATTTTACAAAAATTATTTTAAATGAAAATTTAATTATTAAGAAATTATATCATTCTGAACAGAATTATAATATAATTTTAACAAATGATGGTTTTTATGGTTGTGGAAATAAAAAGTTTGGTAAAAATGCTGTTGAATTCATAAAATTAAATTACGAAAGAAAATTATAAAATTGCAAAATAATGTTGTTAATTTAAATTATAAGTTTGCCTTAAATAACGAGGGCCTCTTAGCTCAGTCGGCAGATGCGCTGTCCTAGTAAGACAGAGGTCATGGGTTCGATTACATCTATTATCTTTCCTTTTTAAATGTCACTGAGGTTATGATATAATAAATTAATAAATTTTATTACAATATTATTTTTAAAATTTTCTTTTTTAATATAATTTCTATATTCTAAAAATAAAAGTTATGATCAATTACATTTATTAATTTTTCATCTTTCTTTCCTATTTCAGTTTCTAAATAATGATATTACTAAATTAATAAAGATAAAGGTTATGATATTAAAATATAATAAAGATAAATTGTCAACAACTAATAAATCAAAGTGTACACTTACTTTATTAATATAATTACTATATTCTAAAAATATTCGATTCCCATAGAGGCCTAAATTTTTTAAAAAATAATTCAACAATAAGTAACGTACCTTTCCAATAAATTCTTCCTATTTTAATAATTGCCTTCTCTTAACAATTTAAAACTAATTTCTAAAGCTGATTTAAATGTTTCATTCTTATTTAATAATAAATTTTTAAAATTATTTAATCCATCACTTTCAAATACAATAAATTCATAATTTCCGTATAAATTACTAACAGAAAAACATTTTAATTTTTGTAATTTTTGTAAACATTCTCCAGAAAATTTACAACATTGATCAATTTGTAAACTTTCTAAATTTAAATCTTTTATATAATGATCTAAATAATCATTGTCATCTTTAATTTTATCTAATTGTAATAATTTTAATTTCTTTAAATAGCTTAACGTTTTACCTTCAATATTATCACATTTTCCTAAAAATAATTCTTCTAAATTTGATAAATAATTAAATAAATCTCCTTTTAAATAAAAACAACCAGTAATATTTAAATATTGTAATTTTTGTAAATTTTTAAATGATTCATCAATAACAATATTAAATTCATTTTTTTCATCGTCACTTTCTTCGTCATTTTCACTTTCTTCCTCACTTGCATCATTTAAATCAATTTTTAATTTTACTAAATTTGTTAAATGTAAAAAGGAATTTCCATTAATTTTACAACAATCTGTAATTTCTAAATTTGTTAAATTATAACAATATTTTAAATTTTCATCAATAATATCACTATTTAATAAAATTAAAGTGTTTAATTTAATTAAATTTTTTAAATAAATTCCTTTAAATCTTACATTGTAACAATTTAAATATAAATATTCCAAGTTGACTAAATTTTTAATATCATTTTCTTGTAAATCACAACTTTTTAATTTTTTTAAACTTTCTGATAATTTAAAATTATTTAAATAATGTGGATATTTTTCTGTAATTGTTAATTCTTCTAAATTATTTAATTTTTGTAAATAATTATCATCTTCAAATGGTTCTGTTAATTTAGAAAGTTGTAAAGTTTTTAAACGAATTAAATTTGTTACAATTTTTCCAGAAATTCTCAAATAATTAATATTTAAATGATTTAAATTAATTAAATTTGTTAAATAATTAACATTTAAATTTGTAGCATATATTGCTGTCAAATTTTTTAATTTTATAAAATTTTTAAAACAAATTCCTTCAATTTCATTACAATTACTTATATTTAAAGAAATTAAATTATTTAAACCTTCAATTTGTTTATCTACTATATTTGTATTTGAAATATTTAAATTTGTTAAATTTTCATTTAAAATATTTAAATTCTCAACATGAAATAAACATCTACTAAAATTTAAAGACTTTAAATGTTTTATTTGTAATAAATTTTCGTCATTAATAATTAAACAATTTAAATTTAATTCTTTTAAATTTGTAAACTTTTCCAAACCATTTAAATGCATTTCCTTTCTTTCTAAATTTAAAGGTGAAATTGTTAAATTTTTTAATTGAAATAAATAATTTGGAATAATTTTTGGTATTTCATTAAATTTTATATTTTTAAAATGATTTAAATATTGAAAATTGTCGTTAAATAAAATCCAATTATAAAAATTCGAATTGGTTCTAGCTAAATTTAAAATATCTTTTAAATTATCAAAGTATAAAATAATTTCATATAAAACAGTTTCATTCCATTTTTTTGAAGTAAACGTATAGAATTGAATTTCATGTTGTTTTGGCATTTTTTTTTCACAATTTCTTTTCTTAAAGAGATTACAATGGTATAAATTTTAATAACCCCGCCTGAGACGATCAACTATAGGTTAACATTTACACCTATATTATAAGGTTTGGCTATTTGCTTATTCGGAATTATAGTTAATAATTTCTTTATTTTCCTCAAATAAATTTCTGTTGTAAATTTTAAAAAAACGTTTAAAAAAAATGGAAATTGCAAAGTTAGTACCACCACAAACTTATTTTACTGGAAATAGTATTTTACCGCTATTTCCGTTTAATGAAATTATTAAATTTATTAAATACGGTAAAAATCATATTGTAATTGTTACAAAAAATAATAAAATATTTATTTACAATAGTAACAAAAATTGGCAAATAAATATTGGTGACTATAATAACAATAAAAATATTTTATTTGTGGAATGTGGAGAAAACTTTACAATTATTGTAAATGAATTAAATGAAATTTATGTCAGTAATTCTTTTAAAAATATTAGTGACAGTTCTTTACATAAATTTACAAAAATTATTGATTTAAAGGTTTTAGAAAATATTAATTTTATTAAATGTTCAAAAAATTTCTTTACAATTGTTACAAAAAATAATTTTATTTATAGTTATGGAAGCACAGATATATTTGAAGATTACAATAATTGTGAGTCAACAATTTAATTTTTGTAATATTGTAAATAATTTACAAATTAAAGATTTACAATGCGGAATAAATCACATAATTTTATTAAATAATGTCGGAGATATTTATGGGATTGGTTGTAACGTAAACGGTCAATTAGGATTAGGTAATTTACAAAAAGTGAATGACTTTACAAAAATTAATTTAAATTATTAAGGGATTTGGATCAAACTGAATTTACTGATTATACTGGTAAAATGGTTGATATTGACGTTGATTCAATTACTTTTGCAAGACAATTGAATGATCATTATCACGTTATGAATTTTACAACAAGGGAAGGTGGTGTTGTTTGGATTAAAGAAGAGAAACAATTAAACGTTGCAGTTGTGGCAAAACTGAAAAATCCAATAACACCGGACGGAGAAGGATCACACAACTTGTGGGTTTTAGGTTTGTTTGCAGGTGGTGCTGTTTTATTGGCATCACTAGTGGGAATTTCAATATTAGTTGTTAAATTGAGAAACTCTAGAAAATATCAAATTGTTTAAATTACAAACAGATAAGTGGTGTAATTGTTGCTAAGGAAGAAGAAGAATGGTTTAAATAAATTTAATGTTACAAATAGAAAGTTTTTTTCGAGCATTATTATTTGTTAAAATATGTTATTTTTATTGAGCGGGTTACTTTACAGTATTCTTAATATTTATATTTAGATGCCTACACTTATTTGATTATTAATTTAAATTAAAACTGCTGTTTCTTCGTTTTCAGCGAAAAAGTGACTTTACGGTAATCTTAGGTTATTAAAAAATGTGACAAGGTCCTCATCTAATGGGTATTTATCATTGGATAATAGGTATTGATCTCCATCGTCGCTTTCTACGTGATCACAACTCTCGGGTCTTGACTGAATAATTTATTAAAATTGCCTTATAAAATTCATCTATTTTATCTTTATCATTTAAACTGCTTAATCCCTTCATTGCTAAAAAATAAGGAATGAATGAGGAAGTTTCAACGTTATTAAGGGAACATGGTTGCTTTACACTAGTGGGCGGGCTGTGGTTTGATGGTGGACCCCAATAAGCATTTATTTATGGTACAAGGCGTTGGCTCATTTTTTCAATAAGATTATTTTATAAATTGATTCCAACAAAAAGGCGCCAAAATCACTTCAATTAAATAATGATATTTTTTTAACTATAATCTGAAACAAAATTCGACCGGTTTTAATTTTATAATGGACCATGATTTTAATGGACATTTGTTTAAAAATATTGAAGAAAAATTGATGGCGTCTTTTATATTTAAAATGCATTCCTATAAATGTTGGTAATTTTTAAGCTCTTGTTTTGTTTGTGATAATTAATTAATTAAAAGGTTCTTTTTATTATAAAATAAATATTAACTTAATAAAAATAGAAAAATTTTCTAAAATAATTTTTTAATCCTTTTTTCTTTACCACAAAAATAACATTACCACTTTTTTATTATTCACAATATTACTATTATTGCTCTTTATTAACTTATCATTCAATTTATTCATTAAATCATCCACTAAACAAAACAACTATTCTATTAACATTAATAAAATTAATAACAATATTAATAATAAACACATTAATAAAAACATTAATAATAACAAAAACAATAATATTACTAGTTACAAATTATTAAACTCAAAAATTAATGAATATACTAATTTTTATAAAAATTAAATCAATAAAATAAAACAAAAGAAAGTAAATAAATTATTTTTAAATAAAATAAAACAAAAGAAAGTGAATAAATTAATATAAAAATTATTAATAAAATTACAGTTCTTTATTTTAATTTAATAAATTAAAATAATACTAAAAAACAAGTATTATCTAAAAAATGTTAAAAATTAGATTATTTTTTAGTTTGTTATATTATTTTTTTATTATTTTTTTTTAATATTAAATAATTATATTAAATAACAATAATAACAATAAAAAAAAATAAAATAAAAATAATAATATATTGATAATAGTGATTATAATAGTAATAATATTAATAATTTATATTTATATATAAATAAATATGACATGGTTATAAAAAAATATAATATTATAAATAATAAATTTTTAAGAGAAAATATTGTAATATTTTATATAGATAACAAGATTTATAAATTAATTTTTAAAAATAAAAGTTATTAATTTAGTAGTTTTATAGTGATTATATATAAATTATATATTATTTTCTTTATTTTTATACAAAAATAAAATAAAAAAGTCTTTAATAAAATGTTTTTTAAAATAATATTAAAATAATTTTTTTTTAAAATTTTTTTTTTAAAAACATTATTTTAGATATGTTTAAATAAATTATAAATATAAATTATTATTTTAATTACAAAAAATTATAAAAAAACATAAAAAATACTAAAAAAGTATAAATTTATATAGTTTTTATAATTTTAAAAATAAAAAAAGTATAAATTTAAACTTATTTATTTTATTTTTAGAATTATAAAAATTATATAAATTTATACTATTTTTTTAAAATAGAGAAAATTGTATATGTATAATTACTATAAAATTACTAAAAATTTAATACTTTTTTAATTTTATTAATTTCTTACTACTTGGTAGACATTGTTTTAAATTAATTATATAAAAATTATTTTTATTAATGTTTATATTTTCAATACATGTATTTTTTTTAATAAATGTTGGTATTTTTTTAAAATTTTTAAATTATTTTCAAATTCACTAAAGATACAATAATTATAAGATTTATTAATAAATAAAATTTTATTATTATAATAATAAATGATTAAACTTAATAATTAATAATATTATTTTATAAAATTAAATTTTTGAAAATTTATTTTGTTTTTTTAGAATTTATTTTTATTTTTATTTTTTGTTTTTATTTTAATTTTTTTTATTGATTTTTCTTTTTGGTTTAAATTTATGTTATTTTTATTTTTGTTGTTGTTTTTTATTAGAAATTTTATTATTTATACTCTTTTTATTTAGTTGTTGTTTATAATTGTTATTGTTGTTATTGTTCTTGTTATTATTATTATTATTGTTATTACTATTATTGTTTATTATTAAAAGAGCCTTCTTTTTATTTCTTTTAAAAGCGTATTTTTGTGTTTTGCTTTTTGTTATTTTTTTTCCCGCTTTTTTAAAAACAATTTTACGCGCCTAATAAAGTAGAACTTTCAGTTGGAAAAAAAGTAGAACTTTCAGTTGGAAAAAAAGTATTGAACTCAACAAAAGAAGATTTAATGCAAAAAGGCTTGCTATCTGTTGCATCTGCTCCGATATTGGGAGGACCTCAATCTGAAAGAGATAAAAAGTTAAAAAGTAGTTATAATAATAAGAATGAAAATGTAAATATTAAGGATTTAATTGTTCCAGAAAGAGATGATGATGATTTAAAGGATATAACGGAGGCAACTGATTTATTATCTTGTAAAACTAAAATTAAAGAATTAGAGTCACAACAAGATTACTTAAAGAATGTTAGTATGTATTTAATTTATTTTCTTTTTAAGCAAGCCTTTTGTTTACCTTAATAATAATAATAACAATGCTGTCATTCACTAAAGTTCAAAGACTAAGTGATGAGCTAGCGAAATATCAAGTGAAATATCCACCTACTATCGTTTCTGCCACTAATAATGCGGAAGAGATATTAAATAGTGCTACTACAGCAGTGTTAGCGCCTTGGTTTTTTGATTCACAAAATATGAATCCCTTACTTGTTTCATATGATCAAAGAATTAATGATCTAACTAATGAAATGAAAATTTATAAAGAAAAGATTGAAAATTTAACGTGTGATATGAGAACAATAACAAAAGAAAATGAAGAATTACAAGAAAATTTAAAGAATGCTATTGAGAAACAAATTTTAAAAGGTGGTTCAGATAATAATAATACTGGTAGTTTACTGCCCTATAATATTCCAAGTGAAGAGTGGGATGAAATTCAACAACGAGTTGAACTATTAGATAGAGAGAATAGAATTTTATTGGAAGAACAAAAAGAATTACAAACTGAAATTGACAGATTAAGAGAAGAAAATAGAAAGATTTATGCTAATGGTGGTGACTTTACTTTAGGACCAATTAATGATGGGGATAGAATGAAACTCTTGTTGGAAACTGCAAAAAAGAAAGTAAATATACTTGCCAGAGAAAGAGATGAGGCAAGAAGGGAACTTGTTAAGATTAAACAATTGGAAAGTGAAATTAATCATTTACATAGAACACTTTCAGCCTCACAAAATAGAAATAGAATGTTAGAAGAGGAGATTGATAAGCAAAAAAGTATAATTACAGAATTACAACAAGAAAGAAGTAGGTCTTTTCAAAATGAAAAGAGTTTAAATATGAGAGAACTTGAAATTGGTGGTAAGTTAATATTTTGTTGACAAGAATTATTAATACTCTATTAAATATCTAGAATTAAGGGATAAACTACATAATGCACTTAAAGAACTGGATGAAGTAAAAGAAGATAAAAACAAAATAATGCATGAGGTAGGGCAAATGGAACAACGTATTGTTTCACATCAACAAAGTGAATTTGATGCTTTTCAAAAAGTTAAAGAAACTATGGAATTACTTGAAAATACAAAGTTAGAAAGAGATACTGCTAGAGCAACAATAGAAAATAAAAATTTAGAGATTGAACACTTGGAAGAAAAAGTGAAACGAATGACACAAGATTATTCCGAAAGATATAAACGATTGACAACACATAGTCAAGAAAAATATAAAGAAACAATAACAGCACTTGAAGATCAAGTAAAACAATCACAATTAGATAACGGTCAACTGAAATACGAAGTTGACAGATTGAGTAGAGAAAAAAAGTAAGTAATTTATAAATTCCTTAGTTTCTTACTATTAATAATTAAAGAAATCTTGAAAGTGAGATGAATAGAATAATAAAAGCTGCAGAAACTGAACAAATAAGTTCTCCATTCATTATTAACGATTTAAATCAACAAATAACTCACCTTACTCACGAAAGAGATGAGGCAGAAAGAATCTCAGAAAAAACTAGAAATAACTTTAAGAGAGCTCAACAACAATGGGAACAAGAAAGAGAACAATTAAATACTAAATATATTGAATCCTCTAAAAGAGTTAATTCACTAGATAAAGAAGTAGAAGATCTAAGGCAAAATAATAACAGACTTTCTGATCAAGTCACAAGGTTAGAGCATCAATGTCAGACAATTAAATTTGAAAGAGAAGAATCTGAAAGAACGCTTAAAGATTCAATAAGAAATTTACAAGATACAACCTCTATTGAAATAAAAGAACTTAAAAAAAGATTATCACACACAATAGAGGAAAATAGTAAATTAGATAATTCATTACAACAAGCTTTATTAAAAGTTCAAAAAGAACAAATATATTGGAAAGAAGAATTAAGGAAAAATCATGAAAAGAAAGAAAAAGAAATTAATGATTTAACAAATAATTTACAACATGTAATTAGAAGAAATCAAGAAATGGAAGGAAAAGTAAAATTATTATTAATTAAAGAAGAAGAATTATTAAATCAAAAGAAAGAATTACATATTAAAATTGATAAATTAACAATTTATTTGGAAAGAATGAAAAGAGAAAAGGATTTATTGGTAAAACAAATTGACCATTCAAAAAATTAAAATTGTAAATATTTAAATAAAACCGTCATGAAAGAAACAGTCATTAATATTAGCCAAATTTCCCAAAATGGCAATAAAATTATTTCCCACACCGGGAATCGAACCCGGGTCTCCTGGGGTCTTTGTGTTAAATGAAAGCCAGGTATCCTAGCCACTGGACTATGCGGGAGTTACATTTGTTCATGAACCAGGTATATGGTAAAATAATTTTTATAAAAGTTGTTTAGAGAAATGTTGTGGCGGTGTTGGACAATTTTTTTATGTTGGGAAACAACAATTATTGTTATTATTTTATTCAAAAATTATGCAAAGTGTTATTTGCTAATACACAATATCTAAAAAAAAACAAAATATACTAAATCATCACTAATTTATTTCTTTGCCATTGGTTTTTGTTGTTGTTGATTATTATTTGTTGGTTGCGAATTGTTTGTGACTTGATTAGGATTGGTTGGAGCTTGTTTGGTTGGTTTTTGTCCCATTTTTATTATTTCTGTTGACAATTAAAGTGTTGTTTTGTGGATTTTTCAAAAAAATCTTGTGTGAAACAAAGTTCAGTTTTCTGATAAAAATTAAAATAAAAAAAATGAAAAAATTTAGGACCGACCGTGGATTGAACACGGGACCTACAGATGGTTGCAAACCAATATTGCAATCTGCTGCTCTACCACTGAGCTATCGACCCTTTGATTACGTAACTAATAAAATTCACCTGTTTTTTTGGTAACAGCAAGGAATTGTTAATTGCGCTTTTTTTCTAATTTAACTGAATCAATTTGATAGATTGTAATCTTTATATCTCAAACAAAAACACTGGTTTTTTAATATAAAACATTTTTATTATAAAAGTAAAGAAATTGTAATATTTGAAGCAGTCATTGCACTATCATTATCCATAATTGTATTTGTAACACAAAATAAAACAGTTATTTGTAATTTTGTTGTAACAATTGGACATGTAAATTGATAATTTGGTAAATGTGAATTATTATTTAAAATTTCTTGAAATTGTTGATAAGTATTTACAATTTGTAATAATCTAGATTGAATGTTAGGAGAGAGTGAAATTATTCTACGTTGTTGTTGAGTTGTTTGAGTTTGTTGAGGATTCGTTGTAGTTGTTGTATTTGTTGTGCCTGTGCTTATAGCTGTGGTTGTAGTTGTGGCTGTCGTTAATGGATAATGATTATTGTTATTATTAATGTTATTATCAGGCACAATTACATTAGGTCTTTGAAATTTAAATTTTAATTGACTTAAATCAGAAAGTGGATTATTACATGTATTATTTGTAGTTTGTTCATATTTACATGTATTGTTATCTAAAGCAGTTGTTGTTGTTGTAAGATTATTATTATAATATTGTGAAAAGAAGGAAAA
The DNA here is from genome assembly GCA_902984215.1 of Willaertia magna. Taxonomy (NCBI): domain Eukaryota; phylum Heterolobosea; class Eutetramitea; order Acrasida; family Naegleriidae; genus Willaertia; species Willaertia magna. Next base: position 17,942 of record CADWAF010000097.1, read on the forward strand.
GGCCCTTGTTGCTTTTTGTTGTTGTGATTTTTTGTGAAATCTTGAACGATTTCTCTTTCCAAATGTATAATATTGTTTATTATTGCTATTGATGTTACTATTATTATTACTGTCGCTCTTGGTCATTGTTCATTCAGTTTTTTATTGTAAGAAAGTCAAGCAGCTTGTATAGATTGATAATGTATGTTTGTTGATGTGTTTTTTTATTGTTGGACAAAATCAGTCTGACAGCCACATCAATGCCATTCAATAAAAACAACAACAGACACACACTTAAAACAAGAGCAGTTTGGCGGTTGTTCTTCAGATCTTGAAAGGTTTGCTTTCAATAATAATAAAAGGGAGGGATAGCCCTGTTTGAAACGTAAGAGATAATTAAATTTCGTAACAAAAATAACGTTATAGTAAAATCATTTCTAATAGTGGAAATGAAAATTTGTAGTACATTTTTGGAAAGTTCCAATTGTAGAAATTTATTGCAACGAAAGTGATGTTTTAAATTGACTTTAAAAATACGAATAAAGTACGAGTACAGAATGGTTCAAACACCTTTTTTAAAGATGGTGTAAATGAATAAGGATTAATTTTCACAAACATATATATCACTAATTATTATACAATGCTGTGTTATCATTATTATTGTAATGGCTATTTCATTAATAACCTTCAGGTATGAATAGCCTTTGTTGTGTTAATAAAATAATAAATAACTTGTAAATTAAAAAATAAATAAATTTTATGGACATCTTTTTTGTAAAATTTGTGAAGCTCCATGTTCTTCGTAATCTTCTTTTGAAATCCACATT
>CADWAF010000098.1:0-18237 GCA_902984215.1 Willaertia magna
TTACTTTTTAAATCTTTTTTCTTACCGTATAGGATCTTAATAACTTTCTCATCTAAAAAATTAAGAAGAAGAGTATAAATTTATATAGTTTAAATAAAAAAGAAAAGACAAAAGAGTATAAATTTATATAATTTTTAAGAAAAAGAAAAATATAAAATAAGTATAAATTTATACAGATTAATAAAAAGAAATGAAAAAAACAAAAGGTTAGTTTTATAATAAAAGTTTAAAAAAAAAGTTAAAAGAAGTATAAATTTATATAATTTATTTTTATTTCTTTGTGCTTTACCTTAATGTAGCTTCTTTTTAGAGGTAAAGTGGATATAGTGAATTTAATGGGATTGTTAAAAGTAAATAATAAAAGTGGTTTATAAGTATTGATTAAAAATACTAATGGCTTTTTTTTGATGTGAAGTATTTATAGTATTTAGTAATTTGTTGAAAAATAGAATTTTTAAAGTTTTTTTCTTTGAATTGTTATTTATCATTTTAAATAAGGAAAGAAAATCTAATTTTGGATGGTTTAATTTTTGTGTGTTATTGATTTGTTGTTTTGGTTATGATATTTTTGTTGATGTTGTTGTTGTTTTATTGTTGTTATTGTTTTGTATTGTTGATAATGATGATGATGATGATGATGATTGTTTTGTTGTTGTATTGTTGATGATGTTGTTGTGGAGTAATAAAGAGTAAAAAATAACAAAGCTGTCTTATTTTTTTTAAATTAAAAATTTTTTTTAAAAATTTTAACTATTAAAAAATAAACCTTATTTTTACAAAATTCAATCATTTATATTTTCTATTTAAAAAAAATCAGTTTTTCTAAAATTTTAACTGTTTCCAAAATTTATTCTTTTTAACCAAACAAATATTCAGTAAAATGTAAGTATTTAGTTTAATAATAATTATTATTTTAATGATTTTAGATTTAAAGGATGTTAATAAATTTGTTGAGAATTTTATTATGTTTGAATTGAACATTCAGAATAGGTAAATTTAATGTTTAGTTTTATTAATTAATTTAAAAAATATTAACCATAACATAGTAAATATTTTAATGATTAAATTTTTTTAATGTTTATTTTTGAGCTAATTTATTGTAAAAAGAGATTCTATATTAAGTTATTAAGCTACATTTATAATAGAAATAAACAAGTTAACGATTAATTATTTTTTTATACTTATTTTTTAAAAATAAGTAGTACTTAAAAAAATTCTTGTTTTTTTCTTTAAAAAAACTATGGAACTGCTAAGAGATAATAAAAAATATTAAAATTATAATTAATATTATATAATATAAAAAATATTTAAATAATATACTATCTTAATTTTCTAAATTTTTACTTAAATAATTATTTTTTATTATCATCATTATATTTATCAATATTATTATTTTGTATAAATTTTTCTTTTATAAAATATTTTTCTATAATTTCGTTGTAAATTTTATTATTTTTAATACTTAAAATAATATATATTTATTTATTGTTATTTAATTTTTATTTTTGCTAAAATTTTATAAAATATTTTATTTATTGCTAAATTAAATGGTTTGTGTCAATATATATTATATTTTTATTATTTTTTATAAAATTTAAAATAAAAATTAAAAAGAATAAAAATTTGAATTATTAATTTTATAATATTTTTAGAAATAAACTTCATTTGTAATTATATATTATTAAAATATAATCTAATTCTATTTTATAATTAGTTATGTGGTATTATAATTATATGTATTTCTAGTTGTTTTTATTATTTTAAAATTATACTAATCTTCACATTTACCAAATACTGGTTTATATTCTTTAAATTTAAATTGTATACAATCTTTTTTTCTTTTAAATTATGAACTATTCTTTTTAAAAATTTAAATTATAAACGGTATTTTTTAACTTGACGTAAAGATAAATATATAATTTATCTTTACATTTCTTTCATAAATAAATAAGAATAATCTGGATTAATGGAGCTAATTGTGTTATGTTTTATTGAGCTTACTTTAGTTATTTCTAAATAACTATTTATTATTGTTCTAGCACATTGGATTTTGAATAAATGTTAAAGAATATTGTTAGCACGGGAAGTTTTTCAGGTATTAATTTACAATAAATTAATTTTGTGACAAAAGTTTAGAGTAGGCATTTAGCTGGCTTTGGTTATCTGTTAGAAACGTTTTATTTATTAGGAATAATTAAGGTCATTAATTTAAAAACTCGTTTAACAAAATTAATATTTTATTTTCTTATTTACAAGTTAGCAGTACTAGTGGAGGTAGTAGTTACTACAATAGTAGGTGGAGTATTTACCTCAATCGTAGGTACTCCATTATTATTATTATTAACAATAGTATTATTATTTTCTTTACTATTCTTTAAAGGTGTTGTTGGTGTAGTATTATTACTGGTGACGGTAGTATTATTATTATTTAAAGAAGGTAATAAAGAATCAATTACTTCATCTGTTACACATGGATATTTAACTAATGTTTCTAAAGTTAAAATTACTCTTTGAAGGGTTGGTCTATTATTTGGATTTCTTTGTATCATACTTTGTAATAATCTACATAACAACTTTTCATTTTGAGAAGAACAACTACTAACTGAACCTGTAGTTGCTCTTCTTGTGGTATTGTTACTGCCATTAGTAGAGGATAAATTAGATGTATTATTATCAAGAGCTTCATTCATTATTAAATTTAAATGTATTTTTGCTGCCATAATTTGATGTGTGGCATGTTCATTTGTTAAAATACTTTGTTCAATTGTTTTTGTAACTTCTTGATCTTGTGAAATAGTTCTAATAAACATTTCTTTTGTAAATAATTGATAAATAATACATCCTAATCTAAAGATATCATCTTTTTGATCTAAATATAACTCTATATCACCATTGTATTTACTATTTACACCACTTCCACGATTACTGCTTCCCCTTTCAGAACTTGTAATTTCTGAAATAACTTGATTCTTCTTGAAAGTTGAGAAACGAGAAGCGGATAATGTAGGATAACTATTAAGGGAGAAATCATCATGATTTGTTTTTAAATTTGATAAACTGGAAACAATTTGTTTGTTTCTTAAATTATATTCATTACTGAAATCCCATGGTTTTATCCAATCTACTAATTTCACACTAACATTAGAAGTAAATTCTGTTCCTTCAAGAATTGAAGTAGAATCTTCTAAGGCCTCCTTAATACTCTTTATATCTTTATCAGTACCTTCATTATTTATGTTAGGTGTAGTGCTTAAAGTATTATTATTGTGATGGCTATGATCTGAATAAGTACTTTTTGCAGAATTTACTGAATATTGACTACTTGAATATCTTGAACTACCTAATCTCTTAAAGGTGTAATCTTCTTCCTCCAAAACTGATTTTCTATGTAAACTTCTTGTGGAAGTTGAAAATCTATTTCTTTGTAATTTGTTTGCATTACTTGTTGAGGTAGTTTCACCATAACTAAAATCATCAAACTTTTCATAATGTAAATAAATCTTGTCTGGCTTTAAATTAACAAGAACAAATCCCTTTTCATGTAAATGTTTTACACCTTTTGATATTTGTAAGGCAATATCCAAAGCATCAAAGTAAGCTAGATTTTGATGATGTTTTCTATAAGATGCTAATTTCTTATCTAATCTTCCACCATTCATATGTTCCATTTCAATATAAACATCACATTTATCTATACCTTTCTTTTTAATTTTATAATCTGAATATGTCATTACATTGTGATGTTGTTCCATTCTTATCATTCCTTCAAAATCAGGTATCATTTCAATTAAATCTGCTTTAGATACATTGACAAGTTGTTTTATAATACATAATCTATTCTTTCTAATATTAACTGCTTTATATACTCTACCATTATGATTTTCAGCAATTTTCTTTAAAACTAAATATTTCTCACCAAATACTCTTGGTCTAACTCTTTCTTCAAATAGATAATAATCTCTCTTTGATGTTACATTTAATAATAAAAATCTCATTAATATTTCAACTTCATTACCTTTCTTTAAAATCATTTTTCTTTCCATCCAATTTAAAATTCTAAGTATTTGTTCATCAAGTAAGTTATCAATAGAAGAATATTCATTACATTTTCTTTTTACTTCATCAAATAATGATTTTAACATGTGCATTAATTTCCATTCTTCTTCTAATGGTATAATAAATGTTTTATCAAATAATTCGCAATTCTTTTCCAAATATAATTGTTTACAAAATGTTACAATAAAAATTGAAAATATTAATCTTTCTATAATTTCTCCTCTAAAACGTTCATCTTTCTTAATAAAGAATGATTGAACTAATGATTTCTTTTTTAAAGGAATATCAAATAAAAAGGAAAGAATTTGTTGTTCGTTATGTGGAATCATACCTTGCTTTAATTTTAATTTGGCAATTCTATAATCAAATCTCTTTAAGCAAATCTCAATCACCTTTGGTGTAACTTTGTGTGATTCTAAATTATCAATTAAAAATTCAATTTCCCTTAAATGTTGTTCATTATTAATTTCATTTGTTAAACAATACCCACTAACACTTAAATTACTAAATAATAAACGGAAAGACTGAAAAACGTTATTATCTTCTTCAATGTTAGCTTGAATACCACCTGATGGTGATTGGTCAATTCCACTATTAATTGTATCTGGGGTATTAAATACATATTGTACACCAGTCTTTTTAGGTGGTTTAACAGTACAAAATCTTGACGTACCACCTTGTTTAATTTCCGTTACAATCTCTTGAAATACTTCAGTTACTTTTTGTAATAAGAATGGTTTTGGATCGCTTGCATTAATCTCAACATAAGGAATAAAGTATTGTAACGATTTCTTCAATCCTTCTCTTCTTGAAACTAATCTTTCATTAATGTGGAAAGAATCAATTACTGCAGTTTCAACTGCTGTCATTTCAGAAAGAGTACTTCTCTTTCTGTATAAATCCATATCAGCAATTTCTTCATCTGTAGTAGATGGAGTTGAATCACTAAGGGTTCTACTACTTCCTCTAGCTAAATATTCAATACCAACCAAAACCATTGCAATAGATTTACCTCCCTTAATATTATAAATTATTTCATATAATTTATCTACATCACTAAAACTTTTTCTATCACATACATTATACACAACTAAATAACCATCAAACTCTCGTATTGAGTTTTCATCACATTCACCAGGACTGAAGAAATATAATTGTAAATCATATTCCTTTTCATCAACCTTAAATACCTTTGAACATGATCTACTACTTGTATTAAGACCTGTAATTGGAGAAGGTGCATTCTGAGTTGACTGAGATATAACATTAGATGAATCAATTGCAGTAGCATTAGCAGTAATAGGAGGTGAGTTTTTCTCAGCATTATTATTAGAGCCTTGTTCTTCATTCGTTTTATTGTTAGCATTAATAATTTCTTCAAGTAAAAACTCAGAAGCAACTAATGGATCATATAAATCATCTCCAATTATTGCAACTTTCAATTGAGGTATCTTTTCCTCTTCATTGGTCGTATTATCTGAACCTCCAAACCACTTTTTATAGAAACTATAACCAAATGATGAAGAAGAAGCAAGTGGTGTTGAATTTTCTTTACTTTCCTTGTTTTCTTTATTCGGGGTAACAATATCATCAGTTGGTAATGTATTTGGGTTACTTGGAGTATGTTGTCCTGAATCTTCTTCAATTTGAATAACTTCCTCTTTATAAGGAGTTAATATATTATGAGTAAACTTTTTTTGTTTACTAACAGCTGCAGAAGAAGTTGTTGAAGTCAAAGGTTTACCGAAATTAATAATATCATCATCTTCAATTTCAAAGGCTGTTAAATGTACACTTTTACAATCGGAATCAGTTGAACTTGGACTAGAAGATTGACTATTATCTTTTTGACTACTATTAAAGAAGCTAAATAAACTACTAAGTCCACCTCCGCCACTTGAAGAACCATGATGATGATTACCACTAGGCTTTTTACCTGGGGATTTTTCTTGAGGAGGAGAAGTACTACTATTAATTTCTAATGCGCTACCATTATTATTAGAACTGTTATTATTGTTATGATTAGCAACATTATTCATATCAACTAATATTACTTCTCCTTCGGAATCACTACTTTCAAGGGAAGACATTCTTGTTTTTTCTTAATTATTTAAAAACGAATGAAAACATAATATTTCAACAATATATAATATTCATTAAACAATAAAATCTTCTTTATTGGTATGAATTATGATAAATAGACCGTCATAATTCATTCTTGTAAATCTGCCAATTTCGTTCCGAAACGTGAAACGGTAGGGAGTCATTTTTTTTCCGGTTTTGGCGCTAAGTGGATTTTTGTTAAGATTATTGAAAATGATTTTTTGTTGAAAAAAAGAAAGTTTGTAAAGAATAGGCTTGTCAACAGGTTTTGTAAAGTATTAATATTTTAGTATGAATATAATGTTTATGGATTTTATAATGGGTAAATTTCTCTATTGAAAGTTCTTTTGGAAGTTTTTGTGATGAAACGTTGTTCCTTTTTGTTTTATCGAATTAAGGCAAAATGCTTGTTCTTCTTGTTCTAGTTGTTCTTTGGTGTTCTTGTTTGCAATTACAAAGAGTTTAGAGCAAAAGGTATTAGAACAAAGTCATAATCCTTTTCCTTTTTAATAAAAGAGACCATTTCTTTTTGTGTAACTTTACAAAAATTTTAAAATATACCTTCTTGTTGTATATTCAAAAGATAATTTATTCTCTTCTTACAATTCCTACACAAAATAATTTTCTCATCTCAACAACGCAAATAAATATCCACATTTAATTTCAACAATTTTACTTTCTAATTTATCTAATTTTGTAGGTCTTTCAAATTTAGTTACATTAGAAATGTTACAACCTAACACGACATTTAAATTTTCACCATAAATAAATACCTTTCCTTTTTCTATTTATTTTTAATTTTTGTAATAAATAATAACCAACAAATAATAACTTAATGCTTATTCTAAAATGTTTTATTTTAATAATGGTATAAACAATAATATTAATTAAAAAACAAATTAATATCTGATAAATTTTGATTTTCAATCAAAATTTTTAAATTATTAACAAAATAATTTAAACTCTTGCTTTGACTAAAATCTTTACACAAAGTAATTCCTCTCATTACATTTCTATTCATTTGAATTCCAATTTCAATAATTTCATCTTTCTTTTTACCAAATCTTCCAATAAAATTATTTAAATTACAATCAACTTCAATAAATAATTTGTCCTTCTTTTTAATTGGAAAATTATATTCTTGTTGTGCTGAATTTTTATTACAACATAAAATTGTATTATTTTCAGTTAAAAAAGTAGAATGATATCCATTACACATTGCACTTTTAAATTTACTTATTCCATTTAATTTTAATTTTGTTAATGGAACACCAAGACCACCATTTAATGGAAATTCTGTTCCAAATTGTCCGCTTTTTTATTATTTACAAAAAAAATCAATAAAATTTACAATTATAAAATAATATTATAACTTACTTGTCCTGTTTTCCACAAACATAAATATCTCCATCAACTAATTGTTTTTACAAATAAATAAAATATATAGTAAATAATAATATTTAATTAACAATATAAATAAATTTGTATTGTAATAAACAACTTACATGTTAAAAAGACACTACTAAAATGTCCACAACCATATTGTTTAACTTTATCTTTTAATAATGTAAATCCACTTAATTCATCTTTTGTTGTAATTCCCATATTCACGTAATAATTATATCCACTTCCTATTTTTAAAATACAATTATTTAAAATAAATTATAAACTAATAAATTATATACATACCATAACATTCACCATTTTCACATCTTATAACACAAAATGAATATCCACATTTAATGTCAACAATTTTACTTGTAATTTTCTCTTCTAATTCAGTGTGTTTTACAAAACTTGTAATTTCATTATTGTTTTTTATAGTTTTACAACCAAATATACCATAAGTATTAACTCCATAAATAAAAACGTTTCCCTTTTCTATTAATTATAGTTTTGTAAAGTGACAAATAAAATTAATTATAAAAATAAAATTGTAAACATACCAGTCAATAAAAAACAACAAGTTAACTGACCAGGTGTTACAAAATTAATAAATTTATCATCTTGTTCTAATTGTGGTAAATTATTTAATTTTTTTCTATTTAAAACAACATGATCTTGTGTTAAATAATTACAAGTTGCAAAAATTACAGTTGCTGAAATTACATTCTCATCTAAAAATATTAATTTTCCTTCTTTTAAATCGACACGATAAAATTTATTATTTTTTGTAATGACATAAAGATCAGGATATTCACAAATAATTTTATTAATTTCTTTGTGATTTATGAAATGGGTTTGATTTTCATTGAAGTTATTTAATAAAAAGGATTCTGTTTTGTCGGAATATTCAAAAAGGCAATTCATTTTTAGTTATTTTTTTAATTTTCATAAATATTTTTATAATTAGATTTTTAACAGTTAAACCTCGCTTAAAACCTCACCGTTATCTGAATTACAAAATTCTTGTACAATTTTAGATTTAATTATTGTTGAAAATCTCTTATTGAACTGCACACTTTTATGATTTAAACTGTAATAACAAAAAGATACAATAAAGATCATTAAAGGCACTAAATAAAAGGAATACTGTGACAAGATGAGAATTTAATTATTCTTGTTATTAATTCGAGGAAAAAAGAGAAATAAATTTCTTAAATTGAGAAGATAATCTTAATAAATTAATTTTAAAGTAAAAAACTTACTTGTTAAATAAATAGTATGCAAACAACCACAATCAAATTGTTTAACTTTTCCTTTTAATTGTTCTAATAAAGTGAATTCACGAAATTCAAATAAATTACTTTTATTTCTAAAGCAATTGTATCCGCTTCCTTATTTTATTTAATAGTTAAATAATTATTAATAACTAACAATAATTAAATATAACGTAAAACATACCATAACTATCACCATTTTCACATTTAATAACACAAAAATTAAATCCACATTTAATTTCAACAATTTTACTTTCTAATTTATCTAATTTTGTTAGTCTTTCAAATTCAATTAAATTATCACTTGAAATGTCACAACCAAATACACCACTAACATTTTCACCATAAATAAATACCTTTCCCTTTTCTATTTGTTATTTAATTTTTGGAAATTCAAATTTTTTGTAACCACACTTACCAGTCAATAAAAAGGCAAAATTCTTTGCACCAGTTGCTAACTTGATAAATTTATCATCAAAATCAATCTCTGGTAAATCTACAATGCAGCTTCTTGAAAAAGAATTTAAATAAACTTTATTTCTTGTTAAAACATTAATATTTCCATAATTATCAGTGACATCAATAATATAATTATCATTAACATCAATTATATTTTCTTGATTCAAACAGCATGAAATAAATTTTTTTTGTAATAATTGATATCCTTTATTATTTGTTGTGACATATAATAAATTATCTGATCCATTACAAAGACTTTTCACAGTTTCAATTTCTTTAAAATCTGTTTTTAAATTTTCGTTTTTATTATTGGAATGAAAATTTTCATTTTGAAATTCAAAAACACAGACGGCAATGCTTGTATTATTGTTAAAATTCATTTTTTTTAATTACAAAAATAAAATTGTCTTTTTGTGGTAAAAGATGTGTTGTTTGGCTATTTTTTTGTGAAAGTTGGAATTTCCAGGTTCTAATACAACTCCATGGACTACCTGTTGTTGTTTCGCAAAATAATACACTTGGCTTATCAACAAATAACTTTATATAATTGTAATTTCAATTTTTCAAAAAATGGGGTATACTCCTACCTTAAATGGAATTAGTGAATTTAAAAGTGTAATGTGTAGTGGATCTGAAAATAATAATTAAAATAATATGTAGATTATCGATTGTTAATTATGCATCTACAGCTGTAAATTATACATACTTCCCAAGAAGTTTCCCATCTGTATGGTTTGTATGGGCATAAACGTCCTTATTCCTTTATTACTTTGGAGAATTCTTCTTTGCCTGGACTCCAACAAATACCTCTAAAATTTATTCCTTAATCTTAAAGCCACAGTTAAATAATTGACAGTCTAATTTTGGGAAATGCCAGCGGCTTTAAGTAACAGTAAACCAATATTATTAAATAAATTATTTTATTAGGTTTTTTTAGCCAAAAGAATTAATTATTTAACTTTAAAACGCTTTTACAAACTAAAAGTTCAAAAGTTCCCTAATATACAATAATTAAAATAATATGTAGACTGATATAATTCAAATATCTACGGCCATACCACTGTGAAAGCACCTCATCCAGTCATATTTGAGAAGTTAAGCACAGTAGGGCTACATTAGTACTGAGATGGGAGATTTCTCGGGAACCTGTAGTGCTGTAGATTTTTAATTAATAAAATTATTTTAATAAAAATTGAATAAAAAATTAAAAACAAATAGAAACTAACATAGAACAACAGATTTTTGTTTTAAAATTACACCAATTTTATTTTCAGACAATTATTAAAACAGTTAATATTAAAGATATTTGTTCTAAAGATTCTCCATTTCTAATCTTTTCTTTTACTTCATTAATTATTTTCCTACTAACTATTTCCTTTTTAAAATCTATTTTCTGTTGTAATAAAAGTTTAGCTTTACAACAATATAATTTTCCAATTAAAACGAAGGACAATTTATTTATGACAGTTGTTAATAGCCCATTTTAATTACTGCTGTTAAAAAAAAGATTATTTCATATCTTTTTATTACACTATTATAAATAAATAATAATATCTGATAAACTTTTTGTCTTTACAATACCTTTCAGTTTTACTTCAAAATAATCTAAACTTTTGCTCTTCTTATTATTTTTACACAAAATAATTCCTCTAACAGATTGCGTTTGAAGTTGAATGCCCATCTCAATAACTTCATCTTCTCTTTCACCAAATTTACCAATCCATTTATCCAAATTACAATCAATCTCAGTTAACAATTCTTCATTTCTTTTCACTGGAAATGCATATTCTCCATTATTATAATAATCTTGTTTACAACAGTTCAAAATTGTATTATCTTCTGTTAATAAAAAGGAATTATATCCACCACAAAGTACACTTTTATATTTATTAATGCCATTTAATTCTAATTTTGTTAATCCAATACAACTAAGATAAGCGACAGTTGAGTTATAATTCTTTCCAAGTTGACCACTTTGTAAAATAATTATTGTAATACTGATACATAAATACTTACTCATCAAATTTTCCAGTTACATAAACTTCACCATTATCTATTAATTAAAAATATATTAAATAGTTAATTATTAATAATATTAAAAACTGTTTACAATCATCAAAAAAAAGAACTTACTTGTTAAATAGACAGAGTGAAAATTACCACAATCAAATTGTTTCACCCTTCCTTTTAATTGTTCAATCAATGTGAATTCACGTAATTCTGATGGATTACCTTCTGTTCCAATATTCATATAATAATTATATCCACTACCTAAATTTGTAAAGTGACAATTAAAATATTTAAACGTTTATTCTTAATAAAAAGTAAAACTTACCATAACAATTACCATTTTCACATCTTAAAACTGCAAATAAATATCCACATTTAATTTCAATAATTTTGCTTTCTAATTTATCTAATTTTGTTTGTCTTTCAAATTTAGTTAAATTATCATTAGTAACATCATAACCTAACACACCATTCACATTTTCACCATAAATGAATAATTTTCCCTTTTCTATTTTATTATTTTATAAAATTACAAAAATTGTAAATACAAGTCATTACAATTTTTGTAAACATAAATTAACCAATAATAATCAAAAAACAAACACTTACCAGTCAATAAAAACGCAAACTTTCTAGCACCGCCAGTTGCTAACTTGACAAATTGATCATCTAAATCAATTTGCGGTAAATCTACAACGCCAGTTGATAAGTACGCTTTATCTTTTGTTAAAACGTTTTTTGCACTAAAATTTACAGTAATATCAATAATATTTTCTTCACTTAAGAGACTTGCAATGTAATTAGATAAAATAAGTTGATATCCTTTATTGTTTTTAGTGACATAATATAAATCTAAAGATTCACTACAAATATTTTTCACATTTTCAATTTCTTTAAAATTTGTAATCATTCCTTCGTTTTTATTATTGGAAAGAAAGTTATTGGTTTTTTCTTCATTATGATATTCAAACACGCAGATAGTGTTGTTGTTTGCGTTGATGTTTTCTTTCATTATTTGATGTGTGGAAAAAACATTTGATAGCTGACAAGTTTAAGGTAAATATGGCAAGTGTGAAAAAAATAAAATAAAATTAAAAAAAATGAATTGCCTATTTGAATATTCCGACAAAACAAAATCTTTTATTAATTTCAATGAAAATCAAAACAGTTTCTTAAATTATAATAATAAAATTAATAAAATTATTTGGGAATTTCCTAATCTTTTTTTTATTACAAAAAATAATAAATTTTATCGTGTCAATTTAAAAGAAAAAGAAGGAAAAGCAATTTTAGAAAAAGAAAATGTCATTTCTGCAACTATTTCAGCATTTAGTAATTATAATTATTTAACACAAAATCATGTTATTTTAAAGAATATTAATTTAATTGATTTACCACCATTATTAGACGAAGATGATAAAATTATTAATTTTGAGACTACTGGTGATTTATCTTGTTGTTTGTTATTAACTGGTATGTTGTTTACAATTATAATTTTTATAATTTTACAAATTTAATTTTACAATTTTGTAAAAAAAATAAATATTTTTTTTATATATTTAATTGTAATTTTACAATATTATATAAAGAGGAAAAGTTTATTTTTATGGTACTAACGGTTACGGTATATTTGGTTGTACAACTTTACAAAAAGATGAAAAAGTTACCAGTTTTGTAAAGCACACAGAATTAGAAGAGAAAATTACAAGTAAAATTGTTGAAATTAAATGTGGATATACATTTTGTGTTATAAGATGCGAAAATGGTGATTGTCACGGTATGTGTATCATTTTATTAGTTTATAATTTTAAATTATTATATTTTAAAAATAGGAAGTGGATATAATTATTATGTGAATATGGGAATTACAACAAAGAAAGAATTACATGAATTTACATTAAAAGAAATTGAAGGAAAAGTAAAACAATATGGTTGCGGACATTTTAGTTGTGCCTTTTTAACATGTAAGTTTTTATTTAGTTATAAAATTATTTATTTACAATAACACCAAGTTGATGGAGATATTTATGTTTGTGAAAGCACCGAGTAAGTCGTAACATATTAATTAAATGTTTAATTATTAAATATGTATTATTGTAAATAAACAGGGGACAATTTGGGACACAATTTCCGTTAACAGTTAGCGGTAGTCTCGGTATTCCATTAACGAAATTAAAATTAAATGGAATTAAGTAAATTTAAAAGTGTCATGTGTAGTAGAAATAATTCTACTTTTTTAACAGAAAATAATACAATTTTTTGTTGTAACCATAGTTTTGCGCAACAAGAATATAATTTTCCAATTAAAACAAAAAACAAATTATTTATTGAAATTGATTGTAATTTAAATAATTTTATTGGCAGATTTGGTGAAAAGAAAAATGAAATTATTGAAAATGGAATGCAAATTAATGGAAGTAAGGTAATGAGAGGTATTGTTTTGTGTAAAGAATTTAGGAAAAGTAAGAGTTTAAATTATTAATTATTGTTTAATGTAAATGAGATCTTGATTGTAATCACAAAAAATAAGGCATGTTGTATAATAATAATATAAAACTATCATAGTTATTTTATTTGTAATGATTATTATATACCTCCTTACTTATATTGTGTTAAATATAAGATATATTGTCTTAACAATGTAGTGATCTGACAAGGTTTAAAGCAAAACAGTTCTTTGAGATTTGTAGTTATTTAGTGAGGTATTCTAATGGTTACAACAAAAAATTGTATTACGGATAAACAAAGATTGAATTATATTAAAACTGAATGGGAAAAGTAAAAAAATAAATCAACAATTTATTAATTTACAACATTTCAATTCACACAATACTTTAAATTTCTTTATAAAATTAAGTCTAAAGTTTTTTAATTATTTCATTAATAAAATAATAAACAAATATCTGATAAATGTTTACTCCTAATTGTAATTATCAAATTATTCAAAAAATAATTTAAACTTTTAGTCAACCCATAATTTTTACACAAAACAATACCTCTCATTACATTTCTATTCATTTGAATTCCAATTTCAATAATTTCATTTTTCTTTTCTCCAAATCTTTTAATAAAATTATTTAAATTACAATCAACCTCAATAAATAATTCTTCTTTTAGTTTAATTGGAAAATTATACTTTTCATTTGCTAAACCTTTATTACAACATAACATTGTATTATTTTCGGTTAAAAGGATTGTACAATATCCACTACACATGACACCTTTAAATTTACTAATTCCATTTAATTCTAATTTAGTTAATGGAATGCCAAGATTACCAAATTTTAATGTAATTTTTTTATCAAAAACTTTGCTGTTGTTAACAATAGTTGTAAAAAGCAAATAAAAATTATAACAAAAAGTACTGCTACTTACTTGCTTTGTTTTCCACAAATATAAATATCTCCATCAACTATTTTGTTAAAGTCGTTTATAAATAAAGCATTAACTTACAAGTTAAAAAAGTACAACCAAAATGTTCACAACCATATTGTTTAACTTTTCCTTCAATTTCTTTTACTAATGTAAATTCTTTAACAATATTTTTATCAGTAATTCCCATATCTGTATAATAATTATATCCACACCCTTTATTTTGTAATAAAATTGTAAATAAAAAGTTAAACAAACCAATAAAATAAAACAACTTATAAACGAATACTTAAATACAATACTTACCATAACAATTACCATTTTCACATTTAATTACACAAAAATTATATCCACATTTAATGTCAACAATTTTACTTGTCATTTTCTCTTCTAATTCTTTGTGTTTTGTAAACTTTGTAACATGTTCATCAATTTCTAAATTTTTACAACCAAATACTCCATAACTATTCTGTCCATAAATATAAATCTTTCCCATTTCTTTACAAAATTATTGTGTAAAATTTATAAATTTTAACAATTTAACAATTTATAAATATATATAAACAACATACCAGTTAATAAAAAATAACAGTTTGAAGAACCAACGGCTGCAAAATTAATAAATTTATCATTTTGATCTAATAATTGCGGTAAATCAATTAAATTATTATCTTTTAACATGACATGGTTTTGTGTTAAATAATTACATTGTCCATAAATTAAAGTGCTTGCAATGACATTATCATTTACAAATAATATTTTTCTTTCGTCACCTTCTTCTTGTAGTTCAAAACGGTACAATTTATTAAATGTTGTAATGAAATAAAGATTTGGAAATTCCCAAATAATTTGGTTAATTTCATTGTGATTTATGAAATTATGATTTTCATTGAAATTATTCAATAAAAAAGATTTTGTTTTATCGGAATAATCAAATATGCAGTTCATTTTTTTTTGTAATCTTTTTTTATGTTATCTTTATGTTATTCACAGTAACACAACTTGCAGGCATTTAACGCTTTTATAGTAAAATTCTTTAAAAAATAATATAATTCTGTTTTTTATAATTCGTAAAAGTATTTAATTTAACAGAAAATTTATTCTTTAAATAATTAATTTATTTATTATAAAAAATTTAATAAAATGAACATTGTAAATAATTATTATAGTTTTGATATTAAATTGTTAATAAAAAATCATTTTAAATATATTTATAAATACTTTTCTAGTTCTAATGTTTATTAAAAAATAATTAATTTACATAAAATAAAAAATTTTAATATTAATATTAAATTTATTAGTATAAACTAAAAATCGTCATAAACATCCATCATTATTGGATCTTCATCTTTATTTAAATTATCCAAAGAGACATTAGATACAAAAAAAGATTCTTTTTCATCTTTAATAAATCTAAAACTTTTCAACTCCCCGCTGAAGTAGAAAAATAGTTATAAATGCTTTTAAAATCCTTTATATCTAAAGCACTAAAATCTAATGTTATAACATTATCAACATTCTCATAATCTTCACAATAAATCAATTCATCATCAAAAGTGTCAAATAAAACAAAAAATTGAAAACTATATAAGCTATACTTTACATTAATTATAAAAAAATACTTATTTGTAACTTCTGAATATATTTAATTTAATTCTATTGTCATTCTTTGCACACTGCGATCTGTAATTATTAAATGTTTTCTTTTTGTAACATATTTTTCACTAAAACAAAAGTTAATTTCATGTACAATATTAATTAATAAAAAATCTTTGTTTTTCTTAACAAAAATATCTTCTGCTAAACGATTCTTTTCATTTTTTGCTAAAAAACTAAATGCTATTTCACCTATTTCTTTATTAAAGCCAACTATGTTGTTGAAAATAATGTTATGTAAGGCAAGATTATGATTTTTCTAGTATTTCATTAATAAAGACTGTAAAAGTTCAGTATTTGTATATAATTAGTTTTTAGCAAACAATAAAATAATTATTATTATATTTCTATATTCATCAAACAAAGCTCTATTATTTGTTTTAAGAGTATAATAATAATCTTTTAAAGTAATTGAAGTAAGTGATATAATGATATTGAACTATATTATATTTATTTACTTTATCAAAGCTATAATAATATTCTTAATAAGCTAAAGTGATAATATTAAAAAATTCTATTAATTGTATCAAAGACAGTTTCGTTGTTTTTAATTTTAATTGTAATAAAAAAATAACTTTTATTAGTCTAAATAAGTAAAAATTAGTAAATATATACTAAACACAAGAACTAACTATTTTGTAAATAGGGCTGAAACATGAAAATTTGTTTATGTAGGTCTATTGAAATTAAATTTATGATAAATATAATCAATATTAAAGTTATCAACATGGAATACTTTATAATATATTTGAAAATGCAATTCATTATGGAGTTTTTTTTAATAACTGGCTTAAAGGAAATTAATTTGTTGTAAAAAATAGACATTTGTAAACTAAAATAAAATTTTATAAATCATTAACTGATGTAAAAAACTGAAATTAATATTTGTTGTCTCTATGCTTGAATTGACAATATTAGATTTGGTGAAAAAAGAATTTTTAAAAAACTTTATATAGGAAATGAGATATTTAAAATATTTACTAATGCTTATTCATCAGAGTATGTTGAATATAAGTTTAATTTTATTATTATTATTAATATTTGTAGTTACCAAAAAAAATGAATTATTTGACTGTATTTTATTGAATCATTTAAGGTATGATATTAAAAAGTAAGTATTTTTATAGTCTATAATTAATTTCAATTTTAAAGAGTATCCTATAAGTAATAAATAATATAAAACTTAAGAAAAACAATAAAGTTATTCTACTATGAAATATTAAAAATACTAAAGAATAAAAATTAATGTAAGTAAATAACATATTTTTAGCTACCCAAATTTAAATACTATTATATTAAAAAGAATTTTGTATTTTATATTTATAATTGTTATAAGTCTTAGTTTTTTAAATTTTCTATTGTTTCTTTATTAAATATGAATTTAATTTATTTTTGTTTTAATTTTTGTTCAATATTTTTTTTAAGTATTAGTTAAAGAAATTTATTAGTTGTTAAATATATTTTTATATCTAATAGTTTAATTTAATTTAAATTTACATAGTTTATTTATATTAAATTTTATTCTTTTAATTGTTTTTAAAATGTTTTTAGTTTTAAATTTGATTTTATTTGGTTTTTTATTAATTATAAAGTTTGGTCTAGTAATTGTTATATTGATTGATTTGTTTTTTGTAAATTTATTTTTAAAATAATTAACTATATTCTTTTTCTCTAACTTTTCTATAATTATATTCCAATTTGTACTTTAAAAGTAGTATTAAAAAAATTATTATAAATTTATACTGTTTTTAGTTTTTGTTGAATAAAAAGAGTATAAATTTATACTTTTTTATTTTATTTTTAAAATTATATAAATTTATATTCTTTAAACTAAAATTTTTTATGCTTTTCATAAAAAATTGTAGTTAAAACAATAATTAACTTTCATAATTAAATTAAACACATCTAAAACAGTGTTTTA
>CADWAF010000102.1:0-18163 GCA_902984215.1 Willaertia magna
TAATAATCTTCATCATCTTCCAAATCAGCTTTCATTAAGGGAATATCATCAGTTGCCACATAAGGCGCAGATAAATTATTATTTCCATCCTTTTCTAATAAACCACCACTTGAACCACCAAGAATAATTAATTTATATAAAGTTGTAACTTGATAAATACTACAACCTAAAAATGGAAAACAACAAGCAATTAAACCAAGACAAGATAAAACAATACTGATAATGTAAGCATTCTTTTTGGTTTCGAAATTGGATTGTTGTTGTTTTTGGTTATTGTTATTGTTATTATTGTTATTATTTGGAAATCTATCGTCTGTGTGGATGTGAATGGATACACCAATGGTTAAACCTTTTTTGTTGTTGTAAATAGTATTTGTTGTAAAATTTTTTATAAAATTTTGATTGTTTGTAATTTTGTGAATTTTAATTTTTTTTTGTAAAGTTTGTAAATTTTGATCAAATAATTATTGTAAAATAAATAAACAATAATAAATAAACAATAAATTAAATAAAAATAAATAAAATAAAAAAAACATACCAATACGAATAACACATAAAAGTAAAACAATTCCAATTAAAATTAAAGCAGAATATGAAATTTGATACCTTTTTTTAATATTTGAAAGCATAACAGAACTTGTTATTGATAAAACTCCAGCTATTGTTAAAGTAACTCCAATTAAATAATCTAAAACTATTGCTGGAATGGAAAAGGAACCTATTTGTTATTATTATTTTAATTATTGTTGTAATTATTATTTTGTTAATTATTTTTATAAATTTTATAATTGTTGTATTATTATTAAAATTGGTAAATTAATTAAAAATTACAATAAAAATTAAAAGAAAATTAAAAAAAATTAAAAAAAAAATAAAAAAAAATTATTGACAACATTTAAAAAAAAATTAAAACGACTTAACTTACCCTCTTTTTTATAAAAAAAATTATAAAATTAATAATGAAAATATAAAAATTAAAAGAGACATACCTAAAATAGTAGCGAACCAACCGGAATGTGTATGAGTAATAAGTAAAGTAGAAGCAAAAACGACAGAAGAAACACCAACAATAATCATTAAAATACCACCAATCATTGATGCAAATCTAGCATGTCTAGCCTTCTCTCCAAGTTGTTGACTATTCATTTTTTTTTAATGTACTACTTTGTCTTGATTGCTGACAGTAAGTTGTTGTGTTTTTGTAAAACTAAAAATTATTTAATGAAACATTTTATTATTGTTACTTGTTGATTTTAATAGATAGATAGTTTAAAATTGGCGAGAGAAAGGACAGATTTTTTTTTTATCATAATTAATTAATTCATGTTTACATACTACTTTAATAAGAACTGTTGATTTGAGTTTTTTTTGAGTGGCACATTAGATCTATGTAAGACTCCAGCAATGTCAGTAAAGCTAGGCTTATTACAAATATTAACATGGTAAGATAAAAAATGTAGATGGTACATTGCTAAATAAGGTAAAATTTCTGTCCTTAATAAGAGAAAAAACTGTGCGTGTAGCAGAATTTACTGAATGTTGAATATTAGTATATTTCATTTATTATATATTTTTAAAAAAAAATTGAATGAAAGAGTAAGAATATGGGTGTAATATTAACGAAAAATAGTGGTGGTGCTAATCATTCTAAGGCTTCTAAGGATGAAGGGAAAACGAAAGGGAATAGTCAGATAAAAGAACAGCAAGTAACAAATAAGTATAAAGATCAAACGAATAGTGTAAAGGATGATAAATCTATTGATAATGTTTCAGTAAAGAAGGCAGAATATGACCCAGAAGAGTTAAATAATTTTAATGCTTATAAATTCCCTCCAGATAATAACTCAGTGCAATATATGGATATTAGTAAGGAAGATCGAGATGTAGATAATAATATGGAACATCTTTCTGAGGAAGACTTTATAGCTACTGAAAGAGAAAGAGAAGCCTTAGAAAAAGAAATTGATGAATTTGGTTGTGTTGAGGAGTACGGTAAGAAGGAAACGGAAGAGCAAGTCTTTCAAATTTCTGAACATATCTTAGCCTGTATGTGCCCTATAGTTATTGTAGATACTAAAACTATGATTTATCAATTAAATCACTTTGCAGAAGAAACCTTTGGCTTAAATACTAAGGAAATTGAGGGTAAAAACATTTCTATTATGTTAGATGAAACAAGTGCCAGTACATTGCAGCAAAGAATAAGAGATTACCTATCTACAAGAAAGAAAACTTTATTATCTGATAAGATGGATTACTATATTAATGAAACCTGTAAGGGAGGAAAGAGAACAGTTTATATAAAGATGACTGAAATGGTTAATAATGCAATACCATACTTTATATGTTATTTGCAAATAGACTACAACCAGAAAGGAAGTAAATTTGAGCAGGTAGAGATGCAAAATAATGAGATTGATGATGACGATGATGAAGTTAATCAAAGTGATGGTGCCTCTCTTGCAAGTGAAAAGAAAATTGAAGATATGCTTAATGAGGGCTCTAGTGAAGGGGGGGAAATTGAACAAACCGACACATTTAAAGTGCATAGTGCTATCACTGAGCTATCTACTATACCCATCATCTCTATTGATCCAGAATCTATTGTGAATACATGGAACCCTGCAGCAGAAAGAGTTTTTGGTATCTTAAAGTCAGAAATAATAGGATCCAGCTTGGTAGTAATTATGCCTCAAGAAATTGCAGAAAAACATAATTGGTATGTACAAAGATATATCAAAACTGGAGTGAAAAGAGTTGTAGATAAAACAAGAGTTGTTAATGGAAAAAGAAAAACCGGTGAAGTATTTCCTGTTGAGTTAAAAATTACAGAAATTCTTGATGATCAAGAGCAAAGATTGTTTATTGGATTTGCTCGTGATATGACTGCTGTTATAACTAAGTCTGAACAATATAAACATTTGGCAGAACAAATTTTCCCTGCCTCTATTGCTAGCAGAGTGGTGAATGGAGATTTAATTCACGACTCCCATGAAGAAGTTACAATAATGTTTTGTGGTATAGAAAACTTCACTGAACTCTCTGTACATATTCCTCCTAAGCAACTTATTACACTTTTAGATTCAGTTTTCCAAAAATTTGATGGTGTCACAAAACAATTTGAGTTGGAAAAGATTAAAACCATTGGAGAAAACTATATGTTAGCAAGTGGAGTGCCTGAGAAAAATGTTAATCATGCAGCAAACGCTGTCAAAGGAGCTCTGGCAATGATAGAGATAGCAAAAGAATTTAATGATGAAAGCCAATATAAATTAAATATTAAGGTTGGTATAGCTACAGGCGAAGTAGTAGCTGGTATTGTAGGTAAAAAGAAACCAGCCTACGACGTTTGGGGAAGTACTGTAAACTTTGCTAGTAGAATGCAATCAACAACATTGCGAAATCGTATTCAAATAAGTGTTCCAACTTATGAATTACTGCCTGCTGACATTAAGCAATTATTTATTCATAGACAAGGTGTTGCAGTAAAGGGAATTGGTTATTGTGATACCTACATTTCCGAACAAGCCCTTTTGTAAAGTATAATTTTCATTCAAATAATTTTAATGTTAATAAAAAATAAAAATGTCACAAGAAAACAATGATAGCTATGATCCTAACACTCCTTTAAGTTTAGTTTCCGGAACGAGTGAACAAATAATTTTTGATGATAACCAAGTAATGATACCTTCTACCTTTACTTCAAGTAATGCTCCACCAAATCCTATAGGAAGAGAAGAAATATTAATACCACCAATTAATTTCTGTATGGTAATGCCAGGTATTTACAGATCGGGATATCCAAATAAAAAGAATTTTCAATTTTTAAAGAAAATTGGATTAAAATCAATTTGTTATTTATGTCCTGAACAATATGCAAATAGTAATATGGAATTTAGTAAAAAGAATGGAATTAGAATATTTCAATTTGGAATAGAAGGAAATAAAGAACCATTTGTACATATACCCGAAGATGCAATTCGTAAAGCAATAACAGAATTATTAAATCCAAAAAATCATCCAATACTTATACATTGTAATAAAGGTAAACATAGAACTGGAGTATTAGTTGGTTGTTTAAGAAAAACACAAAATTGGTCATTGACAAGTATTTTTGATGAATATAGAAGATTTGCTGGAAGTAAAGTTAGAATGTTGGATCAACAATTTATTGAACTATTTACAATTTAAATTACATTTTTATATACTGTATATCCTTAATTATTTAATTAATTATCATTTACCTACTCTTTGTGCTTTTCTCCCCTTTATAAGAATAACTATTATTCTTGGGTATTAATAATTTAAATAATTTATGTATTTCTAATAAAAAATAAAAAAATAAGCCATTCACTGGGTCCAGCTCGCAAAATTTTTCAGTTACAAAAATATTTTAAAAAAAAAAATACAAAATAATGCAATGAGTGATTTAACCGCCCAACAAGAAGAGCGCCAAACCGCAAATAATCAACAGCAATCTACTGTTTCAGTTGAATCTGCCCAACAACAACAATCCTCCTCATCGGGCAGTCATCATGATCATCATATACCATTAGATACAAATAATGTAAATAACAATGAATTTCAATCATCTAAGCCTTCCTTTACCACTACCACTATAGCAGAAGGTGGAGATGTAGATGTAATCTCAAGCCTTGACCCAACCAACAACAAAGCCTTCTTACCAATAACATCTTTAAGTAATAATAACAATACCAATAACAACCATGAGAACAGTCATGATAATATCCATAATCCAAACAACAATTCAACAACAATAGCTCCAACTGCAGTTCCACAACAAGATTGGAATTTTTCTTATTACTTACCAAACACTACTTCGGAAACTGTTGTTTCTTCCTTAACTCCACAACAACAATATTATTATATGTTATGGTTAAGTATGCAACAACAACAACAACAATCTTTAGATAAAGACAATCTTGTTGCCGTAAATCCAACAAATTTATTATTATCTTCAAATATTCCTACAAGTAATAGTAGTGTACCAACTGTTACAACTCATCATCAAGTTATGGATAGTAATCAAGTTAATAATAATCAATCAAATAATAATAATGGCGGTACCGTTACGGAAAAGAAAACGAGAGGGAGAAGAAAGAATAATGCTTCATCTTCTGGTGAAACAGCAACAAGTAAGACAACAACAACTAGAAAGAGAAAAAAGAAAGAAACGTTATTGTCTGAAAATAATGGAACGAATAATAATACAACAATAACTAGCGAAAATAACAATGAAGAATCTACAGCGACAACTAAGAAAAGGAAGAAAAAGAGTGAAACAACTTCTTCATCGCAATCAGGTAATAATAATAATGGTGGGAGTAGAGGTGGTAGAGGTCTAAGACATTTTAGTATGAAAGTATGTGAATTAGTTCAAAAGAAAAAAACGACCACAATTAATGATGTAGCTGATGAATTAGTTCAACAAGAATTATTAGGTGAAGAAAATAAATCAGATGATAAAAATATTAGAAGAAGAGTATACGATGCTTTAAATGTGTTAATGGCATTAAATATAATTTCAAAAGATAAAAAAGAAATTAAATGGAAAGGGTTACCAGTTGATTCACAAAAAGAATGTGATGCTTTAAATCAATTAAAATTACAAAAAATTGATATTATTAATAGAAAAAATCAACAATTACAAGAATTACAAAAACAACATAGAGCATTAACAAATTTATGTCAACGTAATTTAGTGAACACAATTACAACAAAGAAAATTGAATTACCATTTATAATTGTTCATACTTCTAAAAATACACAAATTGAATGTGAAATGGATGAAAATAGAACTGAAGTATTTTTTAATTTTGATAAACCATTTGAAATACATGACGATAATGAGATTTTATATAGATTAGGATTAGATCAATTAAATAATAATCAACAAGAAAATAATGGACAAAGTAGCGAAGATGATTTCTTTGGATTACAAACAAAGAACAGTATTGCATCTTCTTCTTCAACAACGAATGAAAAAGACAATATCACAAATAATAATAATAGTAATATTAACAACACAGATAATGATGATAGTAATACATCGAAACATCAAGAATAAATTTTTATTTACCTAATTTTTGTTTTAAATATTGTTTTACTTCAAAGTACGACATATCAGATTGACAAGCTTCATTAATTAAATCCCAAACAGTTTTACCTAATTTATTTTTTATTTCAGTATTAATATTTCTATTTTCTAATAAATCTTTTAAAATTTCCATTCTTTTATAAGCTGCAGCATAATGAGCTAAAGAATTACCTTGATCATCTGTTGCATTGATATTTGAGAATGATTCAATTTGAGATTTATATTTGCCAACATTTCCATCACTTTTAATTGTTGTTGTTGAATTAATTAAATTATTATTGTTTAAATATGTTTAATTATTTAAATATATTAATTGATTTTTTAATTATTATCATTATTAGCTGGTTGTCAATACGGTACTGCTTATTATTAATTTTTTGTTAAAACTTACGCAATGATTTGTTGTATTGCACTGAATGACATTTTTTTTTTTGATTTGTTTATTATTATTTGTACAACCTTAAAAGTGACGTGCAATTTAAATACCATCAATTTTCTTGTAATCTTATTTATGAGAACAAGTTGATTTACAAAAAAAATAAGACCTTAAATGATCCCTCGCTACTCATCTCCAATCTCATCTTCGTCATCTCCAAAGTTTGTAGGAAAGAAGGGGGAAGAAGAACTGTTGAGGAAGAGTAATAATAATTCAAAGTCTAACTCTTCTTATAAAATTCCTGAGCTTTATTCTCCAAGAAATAATAATAATAACAGCCTATTGAACAACAGTTTGAATAGCCTGAAAAGTTTGAGTGCAAGTAGTTATAGCCTTAAAAATAGTAATAACATGATGACTAATACAAATCGTTCTTCTAAAGACTATTCTTCTTTGCTATCCTCTCCTTCTTCTTCATCTCCTTCTTTGTCGTCTTATAAAAGATCTTATTATTCATCATCTCCTTCAACAAAAACAACAAGTCCTTCACCAACAACAACTTCAAGAAAAAAAGAAATGTTTGAAAGTTGTTCTCCCTTAAATACAATTTACTCTCCAAAATCATCACCAAATAGAGATATCTACAAATCAATGTACAATTGTCCTTATTGCAATCAATCATTTTACGCTTATACATTATTTCTTGATCATACAGAAAAGTGTCCAAATCGTTTAAGCACTAATAATCTCAATGAAGAAAAGAAAAGAAATAAGGAAAATGACAAGAGTCAATCAACATTTAATTCATCTCTATTATTATCTACTTCTTCTTCATTTCCTTCTTCTACAACTTTCACTTCAAAGCAAACTGTTAAGCAAACTATTAAAGATACAGAATTTCAAATGCACACTAGAAATGGCACTGTCATTAAGAAATGTTTTATAGTAGCCTCAAAAGAAGATGAATTAACTTTTGGTACAAATTATTCTTGTCTTTGTATTTGTTTTGAATATTCCATTCAAATCTTACATGAAATGATTGATGCAACTGCTTGGGATCAATGGAATAGTGAAATGATTAATGAATTATTGAAAAGTGGTTGTCTACAAGATCCACAAAGAAATGTATTTTGTGTAGAAGATGTTTATAAGAATGTTGTAAGGTTTAATAGACAATTAAGAATATTAAAGAGAGAAAAGTCTTTACCTATTGATTTGAAAGCCTTAATACCAAAGTTGAAAAGAAAAGGCTTGTTGCAATGTAATGATAGTTCTTCTTCTTCAACCATTAATAATAATATTAAGGCTTCTTCTAATATTTGTTGTATATTTCATTCGAAAAGAACATCAATTGTTGTGTATTGTAGGGTAAGTGAAGGGGAAGATCAAGTGTTTTATATTGCTTTTGATCCACATGCACAAGTGACTGATGGAATAAGTCATGGAGCTTCTATTACTTATTTAATTAATGATTCTTCATTGTATTCTTATCTAAGTAAATGGATTTTCACTAACAATGAACCTTGCATTGCTTGTTTAATTGTAGCCTTACAGCCTAACATTCCTTTTGAACAATTTACCTTACAGTTGTTAGAAGAAGATAACTTCAACAACACCAACAACAATGAAGAACAACAACAGTTGCTGAAGGTTACAACAGAAGTAAGGGAATGGAAAGCTAAATTGGAAATGGAACGTAAAGCCAATCATGACCTTGAAAAGCAATTAAATAGTCAACAAGAAATTATTCAAAACCTTAAAAAAGAATTGGAAAAATATTCCTCAATGGAAGAGGAAAGAAATCATCAATTAAAGGAAATTGAAAATTTAAAACAATTACTTTCCTTTGTGCAACAAAGTATTTTGAAATAATTAATTTTAATGTTATTTGATAATTATTTTTACTTTTGAGTATACAGTTGACTAAAAGAGTGTCCCATAAGATCAATTTCATTAGTTAATTCTTCAATAATTTTCATTCTTTCCAATTTTTCTTTTGAAAGTCTTTCAATTATATTTTCATACTGTTTTAATTTATTTTGTAATTTAATAATAACATCATTTTGTAACTCCAATGATAAATTTACCTGCATTGAAAAGTCAATTTTCTCAATTTTTGGTATTTGTTGTTGCTCTTCCTTTTTATTCTCAATCACTAATTTTTCTTTATCAAGGTTTGGTTCCTGTTTTGACTGTTGTTGTTCTTCTTTTTGACTTTTCATTATTAAGGGTTGTTGTTGTTGTTCAAAATTAATTATAACTTTTGGTTGACTTTCTTTAATTTTTTCAACCGCTGTTTTTACATTCTTTCTCTTTATTTCTTCATCTTTCCAATGTACTGATTTTCCTACTATTGGAGATGTCATTTCACAAAATAAAGTCTCTTCTTCATCCTCTACTTCTTCTTGATGTCGCTCAGTAACTAATAATATTGGTTTCTTTTTCTTTTTCATTAATTTACTATCTACCTTATTAGTCAACGTTCTTTTCTTTTCCATACCTTCTTTCCTATTCTGTTGTTGTTTCTTCCCACTAATAGCCTTACTATTATTGTTACAATCCTTCTTATCAGCCTTCTTCCCCATCTTTAATAACACTCAACAATCAACAGTACTCTAGGCTAACAATTAATTGCTCTATTTTTTTTTGTATTCTAGCCTTTTGCATAATTTGTGTACGATCGTAGTGCACCATACAAAAAAATCTATCTTCTTGTAGTTGTACCATTACTGTTATTATTATTGTTATTATTATGGTACAACATTCTAATCTTTTTAAATGCTTCAATCGTTGCATAAGGTTGTTGAGTTAATGGATCTTTATATTTTGCAGGTAATCCAGTAATTACACATTTTAATTGTTTTTCTTCTTTTGGTAAATCTAATCTTTTTAATTCTTCATCATTCATTTTACAATTAATTTCATTTGGTATATCAGTTTTTAAAAATGAAATAAATTGTTTTCCATCTTTAGAAAAATATCTTAATATTGGACCGTCATATTCAGATTGTTTATTTTTTGATTCTCTTGCTTTTCTTCTAATATCTTCTTCAATTTGAACTAATTTTTCTAAACTAGCCTTATTTTGTTCTTTCGTAATTTTTGCTTCTTCTAAAAGTTCTTCTTGAGTTGGTTGATAATAGTTTGTAGCCTTTTTCTTTGGTGTTTTCTTAGATTCTCTACTTTTCACTCTTTCTGTAACCTCTTCTGTATTTTTCTTTGTGGATTCTCTAGTAGATGATCTCTTTTTAACTTCTTCATTGGTTTTAGGGGTTTTTGTTGTAGTTTTTCGTTTTTTTGGGGTTGTAGTTGAAGAGGCTGTCGTTGTTGAGCGAGAAGAGGATTTGGCTAGATCTTTATAAACATTTTTTCGTTTACGTTTTTGTTTTTCTTCTTTTTCTAATTCTTTTTCAATGTTTTTAGCTCTTTCTTCTTCTTCTTCTTCATCGGCAGATGAAACGGAGAAATCGGAATCTACAATATCTTGTTCTGCTAATTCCTTTTCTTCTGTATTTTCAAATTCTATATCTCCAGCTTCTTCTGAAAATAATTCCATTTTCCAAAATTCTTCATCTACTTCTTTATCAATTCCTTGTAACTCAGCCATTCTCCTTCCTCTATTACTTCTTTGAGGAAGAATCTTTTTCTCTTCAGTCATTTTTTTGTTAATTAATATTTTAAATAATAATTTTAAAGAATTTATTCTTTTAATTTAGTAATAAATTTAAAAGTTATAAGAATTACAAAAAACAACAATATAATTAACAATAAAATCAACCTAGTACTAGGCTGTACTCTTTTACTTTTTATTGCCTCAAAAAATCTTTTCGATTAACTTTAATGAGATTCAGAATTAAGCTTATTTTGTTTAAAGCTAAAATTAAGCACAGTCATAGATAAACTATCAACATGGGTATTGTCATGGGCATCATATCTATTCAAAATATATTTCAAGGATCCTTTTTTCTCACTTGGAACGCTATCTTCTGTTGCAACTGAAAGCTCATGATAATTTGTTGGCATTGATGGCCATTTCACTTTGTTATTCGAAATTTCACTATTACTTCCTTCAATTTCCATTACCAACTCATAATATCTTCTTTTTAAAGTGGACAAAGAAACGTTTAGTTTCTTAGCTGCTACCGATTGTGGAAGTGTCATATAACGAATTAAATCATGCAATGGAATGTCAATCTTATTTCTCTTTGTCTTCTTCTTTTTACTTATTCCATTAGAAGATGATACAGTACTACTATTCGTACTCATTGCGTCAATGTTATTTGTTGTAACTTTCAGTTTAGAATTAATAGGTATCAAATTAGAGTTTGAAATGCTAGTATTGTTATTATTACTGTTATCATTTGCACAGTTACTGTTATTATTTACTACTTTAGTTTGTTGTTGGAATCTAAATAAAATAGTTTAATAATGAAAATTTCAATAAAGCATTTCATACTTACCTGGTAGGAGGTGGGAAAACAGGGAAACTTTGTAAAAATACATGAGGATTGAACCATTTATTTTTGTTCATGCTATTGTTATCATTGTTATTTACTTTCTCTATAGTTTGTTGTGGTATTATAGGGTTAGGATTGATATTTACATTAGGTGAAAGGGATGGTAAAAGATCGGAAACAGGTGCATTTAACATCTTCTGAAGGTCATTTACAACATGAGAAGTCTTTGGTTGTGGAAGATTAGTTGTTTTCACCATTCTCTTTATATAATTCTATTAGTTTATTGTTGTTATTAGTTAGGTAATGTACAGAACTGCTAAAGCAAGCCTTGTTATTTGTTATCAGCCTTTTTGTTTCTATTTCTTGTTTTCAGTGGTCTAAGTATAAAATGTAGTTTAAATATACTACCGAAACTTCCCATAAAAAAAAGCGAAAAGGTGGGAATTTCCTTGGTAACGCGAAATTTTCTAGTGGAGAGTTGAGAGAGTGATTACAATTTTTCAGTGTGGAGCAATTAAACAAGGATATTCTTCCCGAGTCAGTCAACTCGCTTTAGCTGTAATTTTGCAATATTCAGAAATTTTACCGAGAATTTCCTCAAGGATTTTGTAAATTGGAGACCAATTGAATAATTTTTTCTATGCTCCTAGGTGGTTTTATGAGTGCATGCCTAGATTTCTACCTTACAACAAATCAAAAAGTTTTCAAATTGATTAATCGATTAGAAAATTATTCTTCTTCTGCAAAAGTGAATAATCTTATTAACTGAATGATTAATTTCTTTCACCAGAATTAACTAAACAAAACAAACAATGCTTTGTGCAATGTCTTTCAACAAAATTTTCACAAAATCATGAAAATTTGATTATTTTTTTAAAAAATGTCTCAAGGTGCATATATTGACTTAAGTAAAGTTCCTCTTCAACAATTAGTTACATTGCAAGAACGTTTAGAAAGAGAAGTAAGACAATTAACAACATATTTATCAACACTTAGAACTGCTCATACAAAATATATTTCAAGTAAATCATCTCTTGAACAATTAAAAAAACAATCCGACAATGAAACTCTTCTTGTTCCTTTAACAGAATCACTTTTCGTTCCGGGAACAATTAAAAACAACGGAACAGTATTAATAGATGTAGGAACAGGTTATTTCTTAAGAAAACCAATTGATAGTGCATTAGAGACATTAGAAAGAAAAATAAAAGTTGTTAGAGAAAGTGTTGAAAAATTAACAAAAACAATTAATGAACAAAAAGAAACCCTTGAAAGAATTACTTACATGGTAAGAGCAAGATCAGTACAACAACAACAATAATTAATATATACAAATATTTTTCTAATAATACTATACAAAAAACTTGTTTTTAAAAACTTTTTAGACTTGATCTTCTTCAAAACTCTTTTTTAAAGGCTTGATTAAGAAAACAATTTGAAAAAGTAAACTTACTTTCATTTGATTGTATTCCAGCTTTTCATATTCATATTTACTTTCTAATAAGCCTAACCAATAAGCAATAGACCCTCCGATTTTCTCTCCGTCTTTTAGCAAAGACTTGTTATTATGAAGAAGAAGTAGTTCTTTACTTACATGTTAATGCCTTCTCAAATAATGACATTTCATTCCACTCTTTTCCTACGACTAACTTTGATTTATTGTATGTTAATTCATTTTCTTCAAATTCATCTTCCGAATCAATATCTTTATCTAATTCTTTCAACCATTGAAGCCAGTTGGATCCCTTATTTCGCTCTTTCTTCTTCTTTTTATTTACAAATTGTATATCATTGTCTTTCCCTTCCTCAATCTTTATCTCTTCCATTCTTTCCTCAACAACATTCTTAATAACAAAACTGTTTCTACTGTTATTTATAACATCTTCTACCCCAACACCACCTCCCTCTTCCATTATCTCACTAACCTCCTTATTATTGTTATTGCTATTACTATTGCTATCCACACCAAGCCTATCCTCAAAGTTATTGGAATGCTGATAGCTAATTATTTGAGTTTGCATGCTTTTTTATTTGGTTAAATTTTTTAAAAAAATGTCTGAACAACAAGAGCTCTCATCTACAACTACAACTCTACAACTACAACTGAAACTACCGAAACTACAAAAGCTCCAAGCCTTTACGCTGAAAGTAATGATACAGATAGTCCATATAGAAGAGTTGAAAAATTATATAGAAAACATCATATTACTAATAAATTTGGAAAAAAAGTTGGTGAGTATTCTTTTTCCATTCATTCATTCAATTCCCTTGTCACTAACCATTCTTTCTTTTTATCTAATTTATTTAACAATTTTAATAACAAACTTTAATAATTTATTTAACAAATTTAATAATTTTAAACTATTAACAATTTTAAATATTTAGAGGCCCCATTCCCAGATACCTCCAACGTTATTGATTTCCACAATACTCAAAACAACACTCCCGAAAATAATGAAATTTTACAATTAGTTTCACCATTCCCAAATACCGAAAAGGATATGAAATATTTTGAAGAAGCTTTAAACCAATATAATTCTCAATTTGAACATGATGATGAATTAAAACAAAGAATGTGTTATACAAAAGAAGAATTAATGAATAAATCAATTTATACATTAAAAGGTTATCCTGGATTTTATTTAATAAAAGATTTAATGACAAGTGAAAAACAAATTTATTGGATTAAACAAAGTTTAGAGAAATATCCAAATCCACCAAATATTACGAATCATTCTTATAAAGATTCTGAAATTAAAGATATTTTTGTTAGATCTAATGAAGGAGATGAAGAAGCAAAAGATTTATTGAAGAGATTAGCTTGGTGTACATTAGGTTATCAATATGTAAGTTTTATTTATTTTTATTTATTTATTTATTGTAATGTTATTGTAATGATTATTGTAATTTTTTGGTTAATTATTTTAATGAATTGGTTGTGTAAAGGAATGGACAAGTAGAAAGTATCATAAAGAAAGATTTGTTGCATTTCCAGATGATATTGGATCATTTGTTAATTTAATTGCATGTCAATGTGGATATGGACCATATATTCCTGAAGCAGCTATTGTTAATTTCTATTCAAAAGATAGACAAATGGGTGGACATGTAGATGATGCTGAATATGTAAGTATATTAATTTAAATTTTAAATTGTAAATTTTAAATTATATTTTATTGTAAATTATTAATGTATTTTAATTATTTAAATTAGGAAATGTCTAAACCAATTGTTAGTTTATCAATTGGTTCTAAATGTATTTTCTTATTAGGTGGAGAAACTAGAGATACAGAACCTAAAGCAATCTTTTTAGAATCTGGTGATTGTATGATTATGGGTGGTAGAGCAAGATATTGTTTTCATGGAGTTGCAAGAATTATTAAAGATACTATACCAGATTATTTACAATCAAAATATGTTGATCCAAAATATAAAGTTTATGCAGAATATATGGAACGTGATATGATGCGTGTTAATATTAATGCTAGACAAGTATTTGTTGTTGATGAAGAAAATAAAGAGAAATAAATGTTATTTATAATTTTTATTTAAAATGTATGAATTTTTATTGTAATGTTTTTGTAAAAAATTATTGACATTTTGTAAATAATTTTAAAAATATAATTATTTTAATTTATTATTATTTGGAGAAGTATAAGTTGGTGTATAATTAGGTACTTTTGATTTCATCCATTCTTGAGCAATATCTAAAGTAGCATGTAACTCTTTTAAAATATCATCATTACATTCAGACATTGTAGCTTTACATACAACAAGTTGATCTACCGTTAAATTCATACTCTTTTTCATATCATCAAATTCCTTTTCAGCCTTTTCAAATCTCTTACTATATTCATAGTTTTTTAATAATTGATTAACTTGTGATTCTACACATAAATGATAATTAAATATTTTATCATAAGATTTATGTATTAATTCGGGTACATCTTTATCGAATTGTAAATGTAATAAATTTGGTTGTAAAAAGTCTTGTTCCGAAGTATTTACTGAAGGTTTTAATAACCATCTATCTGCAAATGACATTTTTTTTTTATTTTTGTAAAATATTGATTCAATAATTTATTTATTTTTATTTAAATATTACATAAAATATTAATTATAAATATTACCTAGTTGATACTGAACCAATATGTTCCACTAAATTGGGTATTACTAAATAAGTATCAAACTGTTCCTTATTTTTTTGTAAATAATTAAATAAAATTAAATCATTAGGATAAGCTGATGAACTCTTCTCATATTCAACACTTAAATAATCCATCAATGGACCTAACAACTCTTCACTATTTGGATAAACAATTCCAACGGTTGATCCAAAATGTGGAAAATTTCTTTTTTTAATAATTATTTGTTAAGTATTATAAATTAATTAAATAAATATTAATTAAATAAAGAAATAAATTAATTAAATAAATAAAACATACCTTTGTAAATAAAATTTTTGATTTGTTGTAGTTAATCCTTGTTCATTATTTTTATATTCAAAAAAATTAATTAATTTTACAAATTTAGATTCTAAATAATGAAATCTCAATAACAATAAAAAAAATAAAGCAATTAAAAATACAAAAATAGCAAATAAATAAATAATAAACCTATTCAACACTATTTTTTTATCTTCTAAATTTTTGTCACTTTCCAAAATTATATTATTTTCATCTTTTTCTTCCTTTTTAAAAGTCACACTTGTTGACATATTTGTACTTCTCCATAAAATAAATAAACAAGTTAAAATAAAAGAAATTAATAAAGAACAATTAATAAGTAAAGGTACTCTATTTAAAGTATAATCATTATATTGATGTACAAAAAATAATTTTAACCAAATCCATTGTTTTCCATAAAAAGATTTATAATTATCTTCATCAGTTTTTAATTTATTAATATTATAAATATTATTTTTTAAATGATTTATAAATTCTCTAATATTATCTAACCAACCTTTACCTACAATTGCATCATCTTCTAATATAATTATATAATCTACTTTTGGATATTTTACGTGACAATATTGTAATAATGTTAAATAATCTAATGATTGACGTGCATGATAAGATAGTTCATTAAATTGTTCATTTGTTAATTCTAACATTTTAATTTTCTTTTTTAAATTATTAATTAATTCTTCTTGCGATAAATTATTATTTTGTAAATTATTATCTTGATTTTGTTGTAAATTTTTTTGTAAAGTATTTTGTAAAGTATTTAATAAATTATTTAATAAATTATTTCGATTTAATATTGGAAAGATTTCAGTAATTGGTTCTCGTAAATGTGGCGAATAATTTAAATTTATATAATTTCGATGTGTAACGTCTAATAAATTTACAGTAAATTTTGAAGCGGGAAAGATATCATTCATTGAAGTATTTGTAATAATGGAATGTAATGTAGTTAATAAATAATTTCTTGGACGATAAGCTGTTGGTATTCCAATACAAAAAGTATAATCATGTTCAATTTCTTTTAATTGTTCAACATGTTGTGGGTCAGGAATATTATTATTATTATTTATAGCCTTATGATTGGCATACAATAGTTTGTCTTGTTGTTGAAACGTTTTTTGTAGTAGACTCTTCATTTCTGGCGGGAGTTCGGAAAAGTACTTTTCAGCCTTGTTAATTCTGTTCATTTCATTTTCAAAGTCTAGTTCATATTGATTTTTAGCCTTGTTATCGGAATGGCTATTGGGATTATAGAAAAAGTAGGAAGGAAGATAGTTTTTGAGAAAGTTAAAAGCGTAGGGTGATTTTTCTTCTTTAAAGTTTATTAGAATGATGAAAAGAAGAAAAAGACTTAGAAATATTAATTTTATTAGTAGAAGAAGAGATTGATAAAAAGTTAAACGAATGGAATATTTATCGAAAAGAAAGAATTTAATGGGCAATAATATGTTGGAATAAATAAACATTTTTTTGGAAATTGATTACCATTACGACCCCAAAAAAGGTGGTTAATGATTTTGATCAGTTCCCCCAAAACTAGTTAGTGAAAATGCACGAAAAAAATGAAATTATTTGTAACTGGTAGTAATAAAGAGGGACAATTAAATAGGACAAGTGGAGCTCTTCATAATTTAGTTGAAATGAAATTAAATTTTAAAATTAAAAGAATTGCATGTGGATTTTATCACGTTTTAATTTTAACAGAAAATAATGAACTTTATGGTTGTGGAAGTAATTTACAAGGTGAGTTAGGATTAATAAATGATACAACAACCAAATTAAGTAATAAATTTGATTTCACAAGAATTGACAATTCAAAATTTAATGGAGAAATTAAATTAATTGAATGTGGTGCATATTATTCAACTTTATTAACAACAACAAATGAATTTTATTTAACTGGAAAAGGAGCTTATGGACAATTAGGTTTTGGAAATACAAATAATATTTTAGAATTTACAAAAAATAATTTTAATTTTGGAAAAATTAAATTAATTAAATGTGGTTCAAGTACAACCATTGTTTTAAATGAAGAGGGCAACTTGTATGTCAGTGGAGTAATTGTTGAACGTAAAAAAGTTTTTAATTTTGAACAAGTATTCTATTGTAATCCTGACATTGTAGATATTTGTTGTGGCGGTAGATTTATTTTAATTTTAGATAAATTTGGTAAAGCATTTAAGGTTAACGCTTTAGATAGTGTAGTTCAAATAGAAATTCCTTCTATAATTGGCAGTATTAAACAAATTGCTTATGCTCATAGTCGTTTTTATATTTTAAATGATAAAAATAATTTATTTGAATACTTTGCTTTCTCTAAAGACGCTTGGTATGATTCAAAAACATTTAGTTATTTAAATATTAACAGAATTTATTCTGGTTTCGGACGTAAATTATATTTAGTTGCTTGTGACATTGACAATAATAATGAAGAATATTTAAGTGTTACTGATGAGTTTAATTATAAAGATATAACAGAGTTAACAGGAACAACAATGAATGGAGATATGGAAAGATATTTATTTCCAATTATGGGTTACAACTTTGCTTATGTTGTAAATACAAATAATTTAAATTGTTTTGAAGAAAGTAAAGAAATTGAAAGAATGAAATATTTATTATTTAAACTACTGCAACATGGTGGTTATTGTAAAAACTCTTTTAAGGATATTTCAATTTCTTATTATGAGAATTATAAAATATAACGCTAAATTTAGTGACAAAGAATTTGGTTATTTAACAAAGT